>VZRW01008048.1:1752-34640 GCA_013398125.1 Aegotheles bennettii | reverse complement strand
TTCTCATTAACCTACTCTGATCTGATTGGTAATAAATTAAATTAATTTCCTCAAGTCAAGTCTGTTTTGTCCATGATGGTAACTGATGGTGATCTCTCCCTGTCCTTATATTAACCTCCAAGTCTTTTGCTATATATTCTCTCCCCTATCCAGCTGAGGAGGGGCAGTGATAGAGTGGCTTTGGGGGACACCTGACATGCAGCCAGAGTCAAGCCACCACACAAGTGTTTTTCAATAAATACCAGAATATCCTCTCCATAAATTTACCAGGTACTGAAGTAGGACTGACAAGCCTGTAATTACCAGGGTACTACTTCTTATCCTTGAAAATTGGGACACTCTTTGACAGCTTTCAGTCAACTGGGACCTCTCCAGACTCCCAAGGTTGTTGAAAAATAATAGAGGTCCTACAATGATATCAGCCTGCTCTTTCAGCATCCTGGGATGAATCCCATCAGACCACGTAGACTTATGTGCATCCAGCTCCAGCTGGATGCACATAAATCTTGAGCAAGTTTGGGATCAGGTGGGAGTATAACATTCCCCCAGTCATGGTCTTCCAGCACAGGGCTCCATGGGTCCAATGTCCAATAATCAGTGCTGGAGACAGATGCAAAGAAGGTATTAAATGTCTCTGCTTTTTTTGTGTCCCTATTTGTGAAGTGACTGATTTCATCAACCAACAGACCACTGTTATCACTAATATTCCTTTCATTATTTAACATATTTAATATAGCCCTTTCTGTTGTCCTTCAGAGTGCTGGCCAGCTTGAACTCTACTTAAGCTTTGGCTGCATGAATTTTCTCCTTACAGTGGTGAACAGCATCTCTGTAGTCCTCCCAAGTCACCTGTCCTTGTTTCCAATGTCCATGAAATTTCCTTTTCTACCTAAGTTCTAAAAGAATATCCCAGTTCAAGAAAGCCATTCTTCTGCCCCACTTGCTTGACTTTCAACACTTTTGAATTGCCTGTTCCTGTGTTCTTAAGAGATGGTTCTTAAAAAGTGGCCAGCATTCCTGGACCTCAACACCTTCAAAAGCAAACTCCCAGGTGACCTTATTAACTAGCTTCTTTAGCATCCTGAAGTTTGTTCTCATATCCAGGGTCAAAGTTTTGCTAGCAGTTTTTCTCCTTTTGTCAATGACTTGAAATTCAACCACTTCATGGTCACTGTGACCAAGACAGCTACCAATCACCATTTTGCCCATGAGTCCCTCTGTGTTTTAAAACAACAAATCTAGGAAGGCACCTTTCCTGGTTAGCTCCCCTAGTATCTGCACCAAGAATTTACAGAAATGTCCTGGACCCCTTTTGTGTCCACTGTACGATATTCTTAGTTGATGTCTGGGAAGTTAAAAGGACAAGGGCAGCTGATCTATAGATATCCCTTAATTCTTTGCTGAATAATTCATTGGTGTGACCCCCTCAGGCTTATCTTTAATAAGCCTAGTTTTATCACTTTCTGCCTTCAAATATAATTTAAAACTCTCCATGAGCCCTGATAACTCTTGTGCAAAGATTCTTTTTCCCCTTTGTGAGAAAGGAGCAACCCACCTGTCACTAGCAGGCCTGGTGTCTTGTAGATATTTCAAGGTCCCTTCTAACACGAGCCATCCTCTGGCTCTATAATTCTATGATTGATTTTATGATTCTTTGATTTGGAAGAACAAACATAATCTAAGGTTTTCAAAAACAAGAAATAGAACTCATTTTGCAAATGCCCACTGCACCTGCTCACCACAACTTGCTCTGCTCTTTCTTTGTCTTCAATAGTCCACTAATCTTTTTGACATGTTTGTCAACATACGTGGGGTGAAAACATATAGATTTTGATAGATCTAGTGAACAACCTTTGACAATACCTGGGGCAAATGTTCTGTTTCTCCTTTGGTTTCTACATGGGATGGTAAGATCATGGCTTCCTTTTCAAATGAGCTTCTTACCAACACCAGAGTCATGAGGTAACTAACTTTATAATTAGAGCTCTTTGTGCACTCTTCAAGTGTACATCTTGTTTTTGAACATGAACAGTGCAGACTTCTATGGATTTTTAGTCTTGCACATAGTTACTAAGTGACAGAAGCTTATAATTCTTTCCTAATTGTAACCAAGTTTCAGGCAGGTACAGAGAGGTTGTTGTGTGCCTCTAGTACAGAGCTTGCTTTCTTTCAGTAGTTTCAGAAAGGCTATTTTAGGATGGCATTTATAAGAATGCAAAGGGCAGCTAGCCCTGCCTGGTGGGATAAGTAAGTAACGAAAATGGGAATCTACTTAGATACAAAAGGCTTCCCACTGAACGTGGAAAAAGACACTCAGTCTGGGAACAGCTCTAAAGTGGAAGAGGTGGTACCCCTGAGAGGGACTGAAAGCCACTTCTGTCTGATTTGAAGGAGGGTAAACTTGCTTTCTTTTGTTGCTTTTTTAAAAAGTGTGACAAAAGTATAGAAATATTCCTTTGTTTAATGGAAAATACAAAGATGATGTGAAATTTCACTCCTGATTTGTTGTGGCTTGTCAGGTCTTCTCTAGGAGGAAGAGAAAACAGTTTACAAAGAAAAATAATGATGGGAGAATCTCATAGACTTGTATGATTTTGGATAAAAACTCAATCACATTTCTTTAATAGATGTATAGAAATATGATACAGTTACTTCAAGCACTGCAGTATTCAATATCTAAGTTTCAAGTCTTGAATTAATGTTTTGAAACATTACTTGAAGAACCCAGAATACAAAAATTTTCTGAAGTGAAAGGCTGCGTATGCTAACACTGAAGTTCAGGGCTTAAATAAGAGACAAAATATTTGAGAATGTGAATCACCAGGCACCATTTATGTTAGTTTCTGAAACATAATGGGGAAAATATTTTGGGACTTAACATATTTAATATAAAATACAAACTTCTGCACTGTTGGGAAGCTGGACAACGTAAAACTGATTGGAGAATATGTATGAAAATCATAAGCCAAAGCAGTCCCACCTTTGTATTGTATACTGGAAGAATTACACTTCTTTGCTTCTTGTTCTCATTTTTGTGTGTTCGTGCTTACAGGATAGAGACTTTATAATTACGGTCTTAGACCATAATTTTTTTGTATTTATGTCTTCTTTTTAGTGACTTCTACTTATGGAAAGCATTGTTTTTTCCTCTAGGTCAAGCAATTTCAGCCTGCTCCCTCAAATTCCTCCTCACATCTTACACCTTTCATCTACAGAACAATTAAAATTCCTGCTATAGACCTGCGTGTTTTATATATAATGTCAAAAAACAACTAAGAATAAATAGACTCAAACAAGACCTCACTTCTCTCTTTCCCTCCTATGTGTAATCCTTTTGTTTGGCCTTACTTTGATGGTCTGCTCTTAATTCTGATGACAGCCCTTCTAATTTTCCACTGAAACCTATGACTTAAAAGGATTTAACACTTTTATGAAAAGAGTCAGAATCTTGGAAATTTTTACTTCATAACCCACATTTTATTGATTCTATCTGAAATGTTTTCATGTTTGGTATATAGTTTACAATTAAATTACTGTATTGAAACTGAGGGGTCCACAAGTTTTGTGTGGAGCTTGTATTTTTGTATCGTAGGGAATGTGTCGCACAGCCCACTGTGACAGATTTCATTATGTGTTCCTGGTTTCCCTGATTTTCTTGGCTTCAGTACTATACTACATCTGTTTTTTAGACTATTTTTGCATGCACTGAGCTGTGCACTGGAGTCAAGGCTTGTGAGCCCTGCTTCAGTGACATCAGCATGACATGATTAATTTTTCTATCTGGCTCAAATATCTAAGGAAAGGTAGCAACAGATAATTTTCCTTTTTTTATTACATGGGTGTACATGGGTTTGAACAGTAACACAACAATGAAAACTTCCCAATATGAGTGATATGGTGTACTGGTGTTGGCTGAGATGACAGTTAAATGTCTTCATAATAGCTTGTATGGGTTTATGTTTTGGATTTGTGCTGGAAACAGTTTTGATCATACTGGGATATTTTGTTATTGCCGAGCAGTGCTTACACAACATCAAGGCCTTCTCTGCTTTTCACCCCACCCCATCAGTGAGCAGGCTGGGGATGCACAACTAGCTGGGAGGAGACAAAACTGGGACAGCTGATCCCAACTTACCAAAGGGACATTCCATACCATATGGCTTGATACTCAGCATATAAAGCTGGGGGAAGAAGAGAGAAGGGGAGCTGGTCATACTGATGGTATTTCGTCTTCTCAAGTCACCATTAGGTGTGATGGAGGCCTGTTTTCCAGGAGGCGGTTGAACACCTGCCTGCTGATGGGAAGGAGTTAAGGAATTCTTTGGTTTGGTTTGCTAGCATGTCTGGGTTTTGTTTTACCTATTAAACTGTCTTTACCTCAATCCGCAAGTTTTATCACTTTTATCCTTCTGATTCTCTGCCCCATCCCACTAGGAGGAAGTGAGTGAATGGCTGTGGGGTGTTTAGTTGCAAGTTGCAATGGTACAAAATAAATGCTGTTGACACAATTCCACAATGTATTTTCACCAACAGCCTAATAGAATGATGTTGCAGGGATAAAATCTTCTTTATGTTTCTCCTTCCTTCTCTTCCCTCCTCTCCCCCAAAAACCAAGAAAGGAACAGTCAATCTTTATTATCTTTGATTCCTGATTTTAAGTGTAGCACAGGGGATATGTAAATGGAAATCCATTAAAACACCCACGTCTTCAGCAAAACATATACACTGAAGCCATATTTGGAGTGGCCAGATTTAATTGTTCCTTCTTCAGTTCTGCAATATATTTTTACGGGGAAGCTATCACTGTAGTTGAAACTTTGAAAAAGAATCAATACAGCTTGAATCTACATTACACTGGGGCCCCATATTCATGCATATTTTTCTTGGATCTTTGAGTATAAGCTTTGCTCTGGTACTCTTCATCCACCTGCATATGCGGGTTAGGTATTTTTAAATTCCAGTAATCCCACAGTTGGAATTTGCAGGTGGTTCTGAGAGAACTCTTTCCCCTCTAGTTAGCTGTGGAAAGGACAATGCAATTAATAACAGATGGTATGAAATGACCATGTCCTTGAGAGAATGCCTTATTGGCACCTCCTGCTAATTGTATCACATATAATGCAAGTAAAAGCATAATAAATCTGAACTGGGGGACATTTTATGCAAGAGCTCTTCTCTCTTTCCAGACGGTAAATTGCTCAGCTCTTGAAATATCTATAACCTTGTGATATCCAACTTGCATTAGCTTAATTGCCATTTTTCTTTTCTTCCTCCCTCCCCTTCCTTGCTCTCCTTCTTTTTTTGTTTCCTGGGTGTGTAAGAGCAATTCTGTTTTCTTAGTTTGCCTGTTTTATTGCTGTAAGGAAACGATCTATATTTACCATCTTGGACAGAATTTTGCTGGGTCTGTTCTGCAGACTTATCGGTAAATTGCCCTTTTTAAGGAGCTTTAAAGCACTTAATTTCAAAACATGACTAAATGCTGAAGGAGTTTAATGGAAATCTAGAAGAGCATTCTCATTAACAGTGAGATGGGGTGAGCTTCAGATGGATTCTATTTCTGAATACGCTGCCATGATTAAAAAAAATAACCCTGATGCACAAGGAATTTTTCTTTCTCACTGCAAAGAAGTTCTGTGGAAAAAAGAAAAGACTGTTGAAGTCTCAAATCTCTATGTGCCTTGTTACTATGTGATGATAAAGAAGAGCTGCTTTATCAGAGTTTGTCTCTGTTGGCAGTGGGGAAAGAGAAGACTGCTTCTAGCAATAGTTCTGCTGGGCTTTATTTATGTTTGTTTTGTTTCTTTTTATGTTTACTTACATCACTAATTTCAATTTGGTTTAGGTCCAAGGAGAAATAGGAGCATGTATGTAGAACTGCTTGCAGGAGGTACTATTCAGGACATAGAATGATACTACAGCTGCACGCATTGAACAAGATCTACAGTTGCTAGTGCCCTGCCAAAGTGTAGTTGACTTTTTGGCTTATGGTATTTCCCTAGTTCTACATAATGCCTGTACAGAGAAATCAAATTTGACAGAGAATTCGTCTTTGTGA
Source organism: Aegotheles bennettii (assembly GCA_013398125.1). NCBI lineage: Eukaryota > Metazoa > Chordata > Aves > Caprimulgiformes > Aegothelidae > Aegotheles > Aegotheles bennettii. The sequence continues at coordinate 28,582 of VZRW01008048.1, read as the reverse complement.
AATATTTCAGTGAGAAGAAGCAAAGTCTGCAAGTGATTATTCAAACTCTGGACCTGTACCCAAGGTGGAAAGGTGTCAAGTTATATAATCTATTCCCTGAGCACTTATCATGCCCTTCAGGTGTCTTCTGTTCTGCATCATGTGCTGCAGAGGTCTTCCCTGGACAAAAGTAAGACATAGCACACCAGTGAAATCCCCAGAAGAAGATATGCATAGGATTGGGAACAAGAACTTCCAAATCTGAGTCCCATCCCTGCTACTGACTTTCTGAATGATCAGAGGCAATTTACTTAACTTTGTATTTTTGTTCAGATTCCCTACTCTGGTCCATTTTAAACTGCAAGCTCTTGAATCGTGCCTATCCTGAGGACTCCTCAGTGCTATTGGAATACACAGTAAAATTAGTAACTTAATGAACTACTGTACTTTAAAAGCCATGTATCAACATCAAGTCTACTTTAGAAAAAACAGCAAATGTAAAAGATATTCCTGAGAAACTGAGCTAAAAGTTATTCTTATTATTTTTATTCTTTGTGCACTGCATCCTGAAGTGTGCCTTAAAGTACCTGTGAGTTTGCTTTTTTAGCAAGGTCATATGGCACTTTCTTGTTACACAGCTTAGAAGAGCAGTTAACTGAGCTCTCTTATTTGTCCCTGTGAAGCCACTATAGTCTGGCTCTGCATCCACCTAAGTCAATAATATGATTCCCATTGGTTTTCTGAGACAATGAAATATGCTTCAAAATGTATTTCTTTTTGAGTATATGTATGCAAAAAAACCCAGAAGAAAAATCATTGTGAATAAAATATATTTTGGTGTCAAGAAAAAGGTCAAGGGTTAAAGTCAAAGAATGAAGGAGTAGACAATATGAAAAATAACTGAAGAAATGGACAAAAACTAGAGTGGCCTAGTTAATGAAACAACAACTGCTTAAGTCACCAACTTTTCCAATGTGATGTGGGTTTTAGAATTTTCATACTTGTCATATATTTGCTATTTTATTTCATCTTGATTGTATTACTACATTTTGAATTAGACTTGTGCAATAAATTGTGATAACCCTGGCATCATTTATACATCTGAATATCAATTCTTAAATTCAGACTTGAGACTCAAGCTTGGAAAAAATACAGGAAAATATTTATAATATCAAGGATGTTACCTAGTCCCATAAGAGTAATTATATTAATCCTGTCTTTATACGAAGAGTAAAAATTAAAAGTGACATAATGAACTTTGTAGTAACTGATGGAAATTCTTGCGTGTCCAAACAGGCTAGACCTTGTAATTACAGGTAGGTAATCAGTGTACTTTTGTAACTATGACTACTCAGTTGCACATATAGCAGGAAATATGTTTGCAAGTAGTGTTAATTTCCATACAGAGCTTAAAATAGCTACATGAAGAAGTACATTCATCCCCCAACTGGCAGAATGTTGTTCATAATCAAAGATAATATTCTAAATAAACAAAAAGACTGAAAATTTGGAAAACTCTGCTCTCTCCCTAACTATAAAAGTTTCTTCACTTGTCATTCTAGAAAGTATTTACTTGCCATGCATTGACTTCCCTCTCTGTACTATAAAAATGATAATATTTATGGGCTGTTGGACTGGTTTCCCTTAGACCTTAATGTGCTTTTTTTTTTTTTTTTTCTGACTAGAAGACCGTAAGGTTATGCATCCACTGCTTTACCCAGTCTAATGTTTCACCACTGCTGAAATGAGAAGAAACTGCTCTAGCCTCATGGAGAGAGGTCCTGGCTTCATACTCCAGCCTCTCTTCAGGCTCATCCTGGTAGCTGATAGATCTTGCTTTCAAACAGTTCAGCTGCTGAACCTGAAGGAAGCCAAACTAAAAATATATGAACAGGGCTTTTTAAGAGTGTGTGTTGGAGGTTAAATTGAATAATCTGAGAGAAGACTGGAAGAAATCAATAGCCAAATGAGGAAGCAGGAGCGTATTATGAGGAAGGTGTGGGATAGAAGAGAGGACGTAATCGTACCTCTCTCTTCTGGTCACAGCAAGATCCTAGATTGTCTTGATTGTAAACTGTAATCATCCTAAAAGTAGGCATCTGAACAACTGTGTTAACATGTTTATTGTGTGCAATATATTTTGGAAAACTATTTATCATGTCATAGTATTCCATACGTGTGTAAGTTTGAGAGAAATGCATACTCATTGTCACCACCAAAAGGCCACGTCTTCCTATTCACCAAATATGATATTTTCATAGCTGAAAGTCAGTCTGACCTGTGTAAGAGCATCCTTTGAAGCAGTTGTATTAATACATCCTGTAGAGCTGGGTGATCAAACTAGTATCCAGGCATTAAAACAGATATTCTTATATATCAAAGATAGCTATTCACTCAAACTTTATTATTGCTGTAGGCTTATTTTAATTTATTCATTATCTTTGACAATTCTGTCATTTCCTGTCCTTAATGCCTTAATTTTTTCAATTTATACTTAGAAATTAGAAGTGTTTTCCTTAAAGGTCACATCACTTGCTTTGGTAAGTGCATAATTTGGGTGGGTAGGTGGACCTGACAGACATACAAGTAATACTTTGTTCAACTGATGATGGGGGAAAACTGTAATTTTATTTATTTTAATTGTTAAGAATTTTCTGAATGACTTCTCTTTCTCTCAACTATCACGACTCAAAGATGGGTAGAAAGCAGAAAGAGCACTGGTTTACAGGACACATTCAACAAACATTTTTTTTTTCTAGAAACTTGCTGTATGCCATTACTCACTAACAACACACAGCAGTGCTGTACACTCTCTCTCTACTTTCTTGATTTCTAACTTTTATTTTTATAAGTACACTCAGGCCTTGGAGTAAATATCCATCAAAGTCATGATTTATACAGGCCTTGTTGCCTATTATTGTTCAAATTTTCTGAATATTTCTATAGACCTTATTTAAATTTACCCATTTTTCAAGATAAAATCTCTTTACTTTCTGAAAAATAACAAAGGAAAAGTATCACTTAGGCAACATTCACTGTCTCTGATGGTTTTGCTCCATTGTGGGGCAATATTCTGTTCTTAAAATCCTTCCAGCTACAAGGTAGGGGAATGGAAATATAAGACATAAATGAGTGCTTCTGTAAAACATAATGCCAAAAACTTAACAGTAAAATAAAGCAGGTAATGTTTTCTCATTGTTTGATACTAAAAATTTTAGCAGGGCATAAGAACATAGAAACCATTGTTTTAGGTGAAATCTAGGAAGAAGCATAAAAGACCAAGACAGGGATGAATCAAACACATTGCAAAATGTGCTATTGCAGAGTCAGGCAATCAGAAAACCCTCAGAGGTCTTGTAAGCTACAAGTAGTACTTGCATCATTATATTTGAACTCCTTCGAAGCACCTCTCTTCCATGCCTGAATTTGTCTAACTCTCCATTTCAATCCTAGTCATACAGCTGCTACCCGAAACATCTTATGATGGCAAGTCCCATGAATTAAAAATGAATGTAGTAACTATTTTTCCTGATTAATTTAAACCTCATTGGTACGTGTTACTTTTTTTCCCTCTTTCTTAATTCCTCCTCTGAGGCAAGATTTTCCACTTCACCAGTCACTTTTTTATCTGTCTCTGTACCTTTATATTTATATTCTTTCTGAACTGACTAACTGAACATCCAGGCATGAAGCTGTGCCACGCTGTGATGACACTAACCAAAAGCACCAAGGAAGACTAATGATAATAGCAAGTAGAATGGACAAAACTGTAAAGCTATGTTATCAACATAGGGGTAGGTGTCCAGGCAAAGCCCACTGCCACTTTCCAAATTCAGACTCTTGCTAAACCTACTGTATAATTCAGCCAACTTTCAGACATGGTAAGTAAGATTATAAAGACCATGAAAACTTATTCAACTGTGTAAATACAAAGTATTTACTTGTAAATACAATATTAACATTAATATACAATATTGATAATATCAAACACAATGCTAATATCAGTCAAAAGCTGTACATGGAATAGACTCAAAAAACATTTACTTGTACTGTAGTTGAAAATCTGTGTAAAATAGGTTTTCTGAGCATTACTCCTGGGACTCCTACTAATTTATGTACATCCTTCTTTCCCTTTGAGATGTTAATCTTGCAAATCAATAACAGTGATGCATCTTTGAGGCAAGATTTGTCATGTGTCTAGCAACTATACTTCTCATTAAGACAACTATGAATTGATTTGAAACAGAAAACACATCACAAGAGAAGATGACTATTTGTCTGTCTGCAGTTTACCAAGTAAGCATGGAGAGCATCAAGAACTGTCACACACTCTAATTCTATCTGACGTAAAATTAATCAACAGAAAGAAAATGTTATCTACTAAATTAAAAGAAGAATATAAACGCTTTGTTTTTTGTTATTCCCTTTTAACTTTCTTCACATTTTTCTATTTCTGAACAGTTCATGCGTGTGGGTGAGTGCGTAAGTGCATACTCATTGTTAAAAGTTAAGGATATTTCATCAACAAAAATGAATAAGGATCAATTAGATGTGGAACAAGTTGTGTTCTTCTATTACACTAAATAAAATTTAATTTACAGAAGGAGGAGAACACAAGTTCCATATCTAATTAGTTTTTTAACCTGTCTTAATAACTTAGCAGATCTTGACTATCTATCCACTAAACAGGACATACTTGGAGCTCAAATTTCAGTAACAAGAATCATTGATTATCCAATTTAAAACAATGCATCATTGTAAGAGAGGAAAATGATTTAGGGAACCACTTATTACATTCTTTGTTTTAATTTCTCTTCTTTGTTAGTAATATAATGTCCAATATCCAATTCTGAAATTGTCCTGTCTGACCCCCTACATTATACACATTAGTTTATACGGCATATGTATATAAAACAGTTTAAACAAAATAAAATCAATATGAAGTCTGATAGAAGCTTTCACTATAAAAATAAAAAATAATTCTGAAATTATAAACAAGAAACATGAACAATGAATTTGCAACAGCAGCATATAATGGGCTTAAGTATGATGGAAATTGAAAATAAAGAGCAGAGAAAACGATCCAACATGTGTTGATGTACAGTGAGTGTGTTATTGCATTTGCCAAAACCAAATGACACTTAGCAACTGTCACAGACACATTGTGATGGAAACGAGTGTACTGGAAACAGTATAGTCAAGCCTTATGTCAGCAGTAGACTTGGTTATTTTGTGCGAAATGAGAGGAAGAGTTTAGAGCTTATACTGAGTCTTAAGTATCTTCTCATAGAGCAGTATGTATGTTGTTGGGCATTTTTCTTAATATCCACTGCATATTAGGCTGGTATGGTAGAACAGGACATGTATGGAGACTTACTTAATTGTACTATTAATTATTTGTTGATAAAGTGAAGAAAGAAGTGCGCTGATGGTCTTTCCACATGTCCCAGTTAAAGAAGAAAAAGGCATAGGAATAAGATGGTGTGTTAAATTAAAAAAATGTTCCTTTTTGAAATCTTTGTAGAAGTCCTAAACAGATTCACAGCTACAATGAGTTTTCTTTTAGTTCATTCCTCTGTGCTAGATTTGTCCAATTATACCCAGATATCTGTGCTTTTCTGGAAGTCCTCACAATTACTATTGTCATCATGGTTGTTATTAATACAGAATTACTTAAAAATACAGATCCATTCACAGTTATTTTACTTATATATATAGATGTTTGAAGGGGTAGTACATTTCAGGTTAATTTTCAATACTAAATGGTGTTTTCTGTTGTGGTTATTTAAAAAAAAAAAAGGAAAACAAAACCACAAAACACAGCATAGGGAACAAAAGAGAAGCAAAGAGATAAGCGTGTCCTTTCTACTGAAAGAAAAGATAAATTTTTACTTTTTTTTTCATCACTGTAATAAAAAATTTCGGCTGAATTCTCCTTTAGTGCCTGCTAGTGAATTTGCTACACACTAATCCAGAAGCTTTGATCTGTGTTGTTTATCATGTTGTCATTTCATGATGTCTTTCAAACCGCTTCTGTAGGAGTGGCACAACCACTGACAGTGAGTCTCATTTAGTTCCCAATTTTGTTTGCAAAATATGGTCTCATGTTTGTTGCTATGGCAATATGATGTTATACAGTAGATTTCAATAACTGTTTATTAGCCTCAGTGTATTTAGCTCTGGAGAACAGAAGTCTGAAGAAGCAATTATTCAGGGATGGTTTTCTGCCCTGCTTTTTACTGTGCATTGAGCAGTTATCTGCTGGAACCATACATAGATTGTCAATAAAATATTACTAAAAAAAAATCCAAGTTAGAAAATTCAAACTACTGGAATTCTTCTAAACTAAAAAAAAGTGACTAGAGAGAACACAATTGAACACATGGATACCATGGAGGAACTGTATAAAGTTTAACAAGAAAAGCATCCCCATTTTATTTAAAAAATTACAGTCTCTTGTTCCATGATTGCTAGATTACATGTAGCTCATTGTCACTACACATATTGTGCATGTAAAGGAGTATTTGTTCATGTGTTCTGACAAGCCCACTGTAGATATACATATATATGTTGTAGTTTACATTGGTTCCTCACTTATATGTGCTTACATTTGTGTCTACAGGAGCCAAATTGTCACAGAAATATATTTGCAGAAAGAAAGATAGAGGAAATTCCTCACATGTTTGCATGACTCAAAACTTATGTAAATTCCCTAAAATCCTACTTTTTCTCCTCTCACCCTTCCCATGACTCATACACCAAGTTGGCAAGAGGAGAGGATACTTTCTTACCAGAAAAACCCTGGATCTGAATCCCAGATCAAAGAGGAAGTTTCAAAATTCAGGACGAAATGACTTAGGAAAATTTGTGCTGGAAACATGATCTGAATCTGTGTTATTAACACTCAGATGAGTTGGCTGATACTGCTGAAGTTTTGTCCCATATGATTGCCAATGATTTAATTGGAAACTTATTCGATATCTTTGACTTTTCTTCTGTCTTTGAATGCAGTCCTTTGTGCACAACAGGATTTACTACCCCTACCCATTAATATCATCCATTATCATAGAAATAAACTCACCTCCACTTCTAAAACTCGTCTTAGGCACTAATTCTACTGCCCCAAGTAGTCATTCTACCTCATTTAAAATATGTTTCTCCTGCTAATTTTTATGTTATATTAGTGTCCAGCTCTATGACATCATAAGATGTGTTTTTGTAAGTCTCAAAACAAGGATCTTGTAAAAGTTGACCACCAAAGATTTCAAAGTTCTCTTTTACATAGGATTTCTAAAATACTCTTTTCCTGTTCTTGCTGTTTCCCTGTCTGTCCCTTGATGTAGAAGTCACTACACAGTGACAGAAGTCACTGTTGTCTATTTTTTGGGCGACTCATTGCCATATCTGTTGCAGGGCTACAAGAGCTCTCAGGTATGGAGGGGGTCTGATGGAAGCTGAGGATGATGCACCAGGTGAGGAAATGAATAAGTGGTAACATCTGTCTCCTTGTTCATGCAAGTTCTTTTTGCTGAGGATGTTGAATTTATGATGAATGGCAACATTTTGTATTTCAGACCCACTCTGCCTAGAGGGAGACTCAGAGACAGCTTTCCAAACAGCCACTTGGTAAGATCTAAATGAAATAAAAAGGAAAGCAGTGTGTTTTATATTTATATAAAGAGTCTAACAGTTAAAAAAAAATCAAAATGTGATGAAACAATCTATAATGTGAAAAAATTTAGAAGAGCTGGTTCTTCCAGTTGGTTACTGGCAACTAAATCCCATTTTGACTACAAATACCCAAATATATAGCATTTTTACTTTGTCTTCTGTAATTTAAAAAAAAAAATATTTTATACATTTTACTATTGACCCTCCCCATCAGATTCTTTCTTGTGCTTTCTTATTTTTTATTCTCTCTTATGCTTCTCTGTTTTTCAAATCTGTTTACAGAAGTTCTAGACCACCAATAACTCTTTTCTGTCATTTAGCAACTGCTGAAGCGAAAAAGCAAATTAAATGAGATGTATTCTAAAGAACATTTGTTATGGTTTGAAAGGGGCAGGCAAAAATCTTATTGGCTTTTGCTGCCAGGACCCAGTTAATGAAGGGTGGAGTTTAGGCCCCTGTTGTGAAACGGGGTCTGGGTGTCAGGTATCAGATGTCACTATTCCACCCATTTTCCTGCCAGACTCTATAAAAGCCAGGAGGACTGGGGGCTTCCCTCTCTTGCCCTCGTGGTCTCTCTGGCTTCAGTCGGTCTCCTCTCTTCTGCTCCCTGCCTCGCTCCCTGGCCTGCAGCTCGCCACGTGGAGCCAGCCTGAAGGAAAGGCCCAGCTTTTGGTTACCAGCTTCTCCACGTGGTCTGTGGCCTCGGACTGCACCGAGTGCTGGGGTTTGGAGTCTTTTCTTCCCATCGGCTTTGCAGTGAAGGACCTTTCAGCAGCCTGTATCGCCGGTCATCGGAGCTTGGGTTGTATATATTTGTATATCTGCATTTTCCCTTTCTCCCCACCTGTTACTATTTCTCCCTGTGCCATTAAATTTGTTATAGTTTTAAATTTCCAGCCTGAAGCCTGTCTTCCTTACTCCCCTCCAGCCTCTTCGGGGGGGAGTGATAGAAACAAAACCCTGTCTGGTTTGTGGCTTGCCCTGGCTGTTTGCAAAACCAGCACGACATTTTAAGGAAAAAATCCGTAAACAAGCCATCTTTTCCTTTCTCTTTGGTACATGGATGACTTGGCTACTTTCATAGGCTTCTAGTACATGCAAATCTTTACTATAACAGCATTAAAGAGGATTTCTTGTTGCAAAGGAAATAGCATAACATGGTTTCAGTTCACGGATTTCTCTTTCAACTATATCTTTCAGTGAATTTTAGGAGTGCTGACTGAATAAAATTTTGCTAACTATATAATTTGTGTTCCTTCACGTATTTACTTTTAATGCAATATTGCCCCTGACAGAAAGAAGCTCATGCATCACTTCGAGTTGAACAGTCCATTTGGAATCAAAGTTTTGCTGGATCAGAGTATATGAACATCGTAAAGGCTGCTCTAAGCATCACTCGAAAGCCTTGTTTAGGAAATGAGCTTTAACACTTACATAATTTCAAGTCAATGGGCTTAAAATTAATCACATATTTACATATTTTCTTGAATCAGTATAGTAATTAAATACTCTTCTGGGCCATGATCCAAAGAACACTGAACTAACAGAATAGGAAAGTGACCAATTCCGACAGTAGCTAAATTGCCTATCTTTCATGCTGCTTCAGGCTCATATTCTTTCATAGTGTCACATGGTTCAGTTTTCTGCTAAACACCTTCATCAAGTTTAAAGGAAGATACTTGGGCTATCACAAGTCTATGTCTTTCACCATTACACCTACACATCCTTACTGGACCCATATTTTAGTATAGCCAAAAAACTTATTTTGGTCCATTTCCAATTCTTCTTTCACTTACCATTTGAGTTGAAAACAGATGCTTAGACATGAGAAAAAACACCCATGCATCTCAATTTCCTTTTTTTTTTTCTTTTCCTTGCAGTTCTTGACATTTATGTCTGTTTTTTTATATATTTATGTTCTTTTACATAATTCTTGGAATTGCCTTAAATTTGCAGTTTCTTTACAATGAAGACAGCATGTAGTCTTTGGTATAAATGAGAACTTAAGGGTTCAGCTGCCAGGATTCAGACCTGCTTTGATGAAAACCGCATAATACAGAGTTATGGTTCACACTGTTTACATTTAATTGACTGATTATAGTCAGTTTTATTTCTATAGATAAAAGTGGATATAGGTGGGAGAAGTGTTAGAATCATGTATTTTAGCTATAAAATAGAATGTGAATTATGTACAAGGTCATAACTGGAATTTTAATATTTCTTTATTTTAGATACTATATTATTTGCAATTGCACTTACTTTGCAGATAAACTAGCACATTCTTTGCTTTGATTTCAAGTCAGTTTTCATTTAATCAGCCTCACTATGCTAAAGGATATAGACCTGCGTCTTGGTTAAATTATGGTGAAGGCTATGCAAACAAGATTTATTTCGTGTCACTTGAATGATATAGTTTCCTTGTGCTATACAGCTTTTCAGTTTAAAAGAGAGAATACGTTTCTAGCTCAGAAAATATACAGTCTGTAGTTTTTAAAGTGTATCAGAGGGTTTTCAAATACCAACAGAGCTGTCCTTTTCCAGATTTATTATTAGAATTCAGGCAACATTTCACAGAAAGGGAGGTGGGGAAAAGCAGGTTCCTGTTTAATATTATTTATAGACTAGCCTTGGCATATCCTTCAAGCTCTGTAAACCTTGCCAATATGCCACTTGTCAGGCACATCAGACCTTGTGCGTCAACAGTAGGCCAAAATACTTTATACAGTTCAGATATTTTGCTGTAAAAAGGGGCAATATCAAAAAAGGAAATATTTTTTGTGTGTGTGAAAAACAAGTCTCAGTTCTTTTCTCTTTATAAGGCAATTTTTTATTTTTCCAGTAATATCACTTAAGTCCCATCAGTTATGAAACATTTTTAGGTGGTTTTTGTTTTGGTGTTTTGGTGTTTTTTTGCAAATAGAGAAGAAAGAGAGCTAAATGCTATGAGATACCCTGCAGGTTTACATAGTGCATACTTCTCTCTGCAAATCTATCTTTTAACTATGTAATATCTCCCCATTAATACTTGACAGTGGAAAGAAAAGATGAAGTGTAACAGGCTTATGAATTTTTGTAAGATGCCTTCTGCTAGAGATACTATACTTGGTGATGTGGGTTTTTTGTTTGTTTTTGTGGGGGTTTTTTTTGTTTGTTTAATTCATATTTTATTGATTTTGATTTACGAGGACAAAGTAAAATCTTTAATGTAATTACTCCTAGAACTTGCCAACAGGTAAAAAATGTAAGAGGTGAAATGTAGCTTAAACATCTATAGATAGTTGCATAAAGATGCATAGAATTCCTGTTGTGTTGGGCTAATTCCTAACTTTAGCAGCACCTAGGATTTGAAGAACAGCACATTTAAATACTTTTTTTCTGGTCTGGTAAAGCATGATATGCTTTTCCAGGTAAAGCAGGCATGCTAGTGAAGAAACAGTAAGCAGATTTTTACTATTAAGATATACAAGAAATAAAACCTATTAAGACATTTGGAGTTTAGTAAGTTCTGCAATATGAGCTCTATTCCATGGATAATAATTTGCTATCAGAAATGAACAAAGATTTACAGTGAGTTTACTGGAAAGACAGGTCAAGCCATTGGGCTATGATCAAGCTATGAACTGCTAACTGTAACTGGACAATGACAGGAAAAAAAACCTCCTGAATTTTTCTCCAGAACTGTCTTTTTGAGTGTTAAACAAGTCATTAACCTTTACATATCTCTGAGCTGAATTTAAATGTGTAGAAGAGGAATTTTCAAGAGAGAAGTTGTGATTTCAGAAAGTATGTTTATTAAATCAGATGTAAGCTAGTTTCAAATTTAATATTTGCAGTAAGTCCCTTTTCTGTATTGTGTTGACAACTGTAAATGCTTCTTATTGTGTGAATAAATGAATTAATTATCCTTCTTTTCATATTTGTAGAGTGCTATTAGAGTTTTTTACCACAAACAAAAGTAATTTGGGGTGTGAAGGCTGTGACTAGTACAATGTCCCTCATTCACAATCTGTCCTACACTTTGACAAGCTAAATTACTTATATACCTGTTCTTCATTCATGTCTGTCTTCTAGTTTCCCACTCATCTAACATTTCTGTAGTGAATAGCATCACTACTTGAAATTCAGTTTTTTACAATAATGTCTTGCATGTATGGCTTATTTCATGCAGGTATCTGTAATAATACCAGTTTTGGTAGTAGATCTAAAAACTACAGTGTTTTAAAAGCATGGTAAAAAGGTTAAAGAACATCAGTTACCATCGTTCTTGTAAAATACATATATATATATATATATATGCAATTTTCCAACAATGTCTGGAAGAAAATATCTCCATGGTAGTTTAGAAAACTGAAATAGTTTTGATTTTAGAAAGTTACAAGAAAGCAAATGACTAATACAGCATCACAACCTCTAATAATTTCCTTCTGAAAATCTCTGTGGCAGTGCCAGTTTATCTGGATCATCTTGTTTCTTATGGAAACTGGAAAAAACTGCGTATTATTGCCCTTAACTTAAGCAGTTCAGTATTTTTTATTGATTTCTTCTCTGCAGATAAGCTGTTCCCTTATATTTTTCCTTCATTTTATCTAACTATTATCACTGATTGCAAATCCTGTTCTCCTGTTCTTTGATCTTGACAAATATCCCTTCTTTTAAAGTAGTGAAGAGGCTAAAATCTCTACTGCCATATGTACGGTGCAGTGCCCAGGGGTATTTCCCAACTCATTCTTCAGGTGCATGCTTTGGCTACACTCATTTTTTGTGCTCTGAGGTAAAGGCTGAGGTCTGGATTTGTTTCTCACCCCGCCATCCTCCTACCTTCATTTTAATGGGAAGGAGATCAGTGGCCAGGAGCCAGAATACAACTACTTACACCATGTTACATGCTCTAAATTAGCCTAAAAGTGCTGATTTACACTCATGAACCCTGGGCTAGTGGGACTTCTGTCTGCAGCAGTTCTGTGCTATTCTGCCACAGAGTGACTTGTTATTTCTTTTATCATTCTTGGGTTTGATTTTACTGTACCTGCTGCTCTGTCAGTATCTACTGGAGTTGTAATATTCAGAATTAACTATATACCTGCACATAAAACACCATCATACTGTGCCTTAATTCTAGCAGTGTTGTTACCTTAGAAATCCTAGAAAACAGCACAGGACCATGGTTATCTATGTATTCAAGGTAGCTGAGAGAAGTTTAGAACAGTCTAGTAACTAATCTTCTGTGATTCTGTGAAAATCTAGGTAAAGAATCTCAGGCAGGTACTCAGACTGGCACACACTTAGCAAATAAGGGAGAGAATAAGAGAGGCTATTTACGCCTTGGCTAACTCATTTTAGGGAAAAAACAGAAATTATAATATTACTGAATTTTTGATGTGAAGTAATTTTTGAGGGCACCAGACTGTTCCTGTCTAAATGGTGTTGGTTGCTGTAGAAAGCTCTGACAAAAAGGATGGAGCACTTTTTGTCTTAAACTGAAGGATACTGCTTCACTTCAGGACAGTCAGGTAAACTAATATGTATGTTGGGGAGAAGAAGACTAAAAATGCATGGACAAAATTAAGCAGAATAGCATAAACCATTGTTCATATTTGTAAGGCCTCTGTCACACAGACAAAATATTTGGAGGATTTTTATAACACAGTTTGAAAATATATGACTTTCCAATTGCAGGTAACACAATCTATGTGCTAACACAAAAGTTCAACTGGCTTATACCTGTCAAATAATCTAAGTCTGTTGAATAATGACCGGTTACCTAAAAGAACAGAGCATAGAACATCAACAGGATGCTTATTGCTTGGCCAGTGTAGAAATATTGAACAAATTTCAATTCTGAACTGAGAACGATTAGGCAGTCATCAGAAATTATTATTCATTTTAGATCATCAGATCATCAGAACACATAATGTTGCCAATTGCCAAACTTTATTTGTGTGTTAAGGATTTAACCTAACTAACACCAGTGCAAGAAAGTAAACTTTAGTTAAAACTTCTACAGAAAATAAATTGAAAACCTGGGTAGGATTTCACTCACTGTACCTGCACCCTCCATCAGCTCAAAAATCTGCAATGCTGGAGATAAAGGATGAATTATTTCTTATCAAAAAAAGAGTGAGGTGAAAACTGGAAAATAATGGGACTGGAGGAAGAGTAGAGATCTGGTCAAACCTCCAGTTCTGGAATTGCATAGTGAACAAGAGTACATTAATCCTCTATGGGACTCCCACACTCCTCTGCAATTCCTCTGAGTAGGAAGGCACAGATAAGTACTGGAGTGCAAGCTTCTTCTTTGAAGCTCTAAGCTTTAAGCTTATGATCAGGTCTTCCCTGATGGGAAATTTTTCCTAGTGTTTCTGAAACAGCTTATTTCCTGTCCTGTTTTTTTCTTTTATATATATATGTGTATATATAATTTTGATTTTTAGTTTCTTTAGGAGACTCACTACTTCTGAGAAACATCCATTTGGTTTGGATTTCTAATGGCTGATAGGGATATTATGGGACAAAACAGAAGACAAAAAATTGAATAATGATTTCAGGAGAGACTAAAATGTTAATGGCACTAGAATAACAACATGAATTACAAGAGAGAGGACAAAATAGATGCTAATGAGAATGTCAGGTCACAAACTAACCGTGAATACATGGAAATTAATTACTATGATGAGTTGGTGTAAAATTACATTTTAAGCCGGAAAGATGTTAATTCCTTAGTACAAAACAATCATAATGTCAATTATGAATTATGGGTTACATAGTACTGAGAAGAAATTGTTGAAATAGTGGGAATAATAAGTTTTGTAACAATATTGAATTACTGGATAGTTTTGTAACAGGATTTACAACTTTTTGAGAAATTTAGTAAGAAATAATATTTAAAATAGTATATAAATTTGAAAAATAGTCTGTTTTAAGAGATTTTTTGGAAAGGACAGTAGAGACAAGATGAGAAGAACAGAGGATGAAACTAAAATAAAGGAAAATATTACAGATTGTTTACAAATTTAAGTTTGATCTGTTAAGTTATTTAGAATTTTTTTAGTCCATTAAGCATTTTTCAAGTAAAGAAAAAATGGGGCCTAAAATCTGAATACATACAATAACAAAAATTCACATTAATTAGCTCTTTGTTTCAATCCGATGACAAAAAAATATTTCCTTGCCTACAGTCTGTAAATGGAAAACAAGTTTTGTAAAACAGAAGAATTATATAACAACTTACCTGAACACTGTATCATAATGGATTATTAAAAATAAAACTCAGATTCTCTGTTAATTGTGTCAAGGTGTGTTTCTTTTTATGTTGTAGGAGTAGCAGACTGAATTTTATGTCACACAATGATACATATTAAATATGTGTGTGTGTATATATATATATGATATCAGATAAAGTAAATAAGATATATCCAATTAATATATTACATGCATGTATCTGTGTGTATCTATTTATGTATTATATTAATATATGTGTTTCTACTCAAGAATCTACATTAAATATTCTATTCTATAGCTGCCAGGATCAAGGTTTTATCGTGTGTGCTGCCATCCCTACTAATACATGCAATCTCAGATTCAAATCTGAACAGGCAAGGCAGAAAAATCCTAGTGTAATCAGCAGCACAAAGAGATGACGACTGGTATTTGATATGCACTCCCACCATAATGTTAATGGTAGATCTTCCTAGCTTACTGAGTGACCCACACTGTTTGTCTTGTAACTGATATATAAAATCATATTCCATACAGTAGACATATGGTCTTCAAAAGCTAAACTCCACTTAAAAGAGATGGCTTAGATGTTGCAAAATTGTTTCATCTCTTGATTAATTATCCTAATTCCAGTCCTTGTACAGATGACCTATACAAAACCACAGATCTGTATGACTCAATACTTTTAGCTTAAACTGCATTTTTTTTACAAACCTGTCATACTTTTGGTCACCACACTTTGTTCCCCATGAGCAGGGGTTAATTTAGTTCAATGACTCTCTAGTGTAGTTGCCAGATTAGTTTATTTAAGTTTATCATGTCAAAATACACGCTTTCTTTACACACTAACACCTTCTTTGTGTATTCCTCCAAACATATATTTACTTATTACAAATATCAGAGCATTGTCTGGGGAATATTTCTGTTTAGGGTTACATAAAAAAGCAAAAACTATGATTAACAATTTACAGAATTCTAAAAATTATTTTATATATTTTTCTTCCATTCTCAGGAGGTTTGTGCACTGGTGGAAAATGTGATTCTGGTTACTGTCAGTAATAAAAAGGTAACAATAGTAATAATACTGAAAGGAAGTTATTGTTTAATGATTAAATTATCATTTATCATGGAACAGCTTTAAGTGTCTTTAGAATTTACTTTTTATCTACAATTAATTCTTTATTTTGTACTAAATATAATTCCTTGTTTAGCTTAGTAAATAAACAAACATAATTTCTGTTTGTTCTCTATTCCAGTAATAGTTCACTTTGGAACTGTGATTACATAGCCTGCATATAGTATATTAACACATCAGTTTAAGCATTATAGATTCCTATAATAAGAGAAGACAATTAAAGCTTCCTACAAAAGAATAATGCAGAGTTCATTTATTGAGAATACTGAGATTTTGTTAAAAGTTGAAAATACTTCCACTCAGTTAAAAAATACCATTTTTTATTTCCTTTCACTTGTTTCAGTGCCTGAGAATAGTTTTGCTGATGCCAGTTTTTCCCACTGGCCGGGCTGCAGCAGAATCTTGTTGCCTCTTTGTGATTGAAAAATTTCGACGCAGCCTTTTTGTCTTTTTGATCCACTTGGGTCAAAATAACACATCTTCATAGAGAGTTCTGTTCCCAAATTAAAGACAAATCAGACTACTTAATACATGGTCTACTTTTTCCCCTTTAAAGTTGTTGGACAACAATTGTCACCTTGAAGTCTAGTAGAATTTGAGACAAAATAATTGTGCTTCCATAATAAGAATAGCCAGAGCACATCTTGAATAAAGGAATGTTTAATCATTATTTAATCAATACTTCCATAAACCTGAGTTCTGTTGCCTTGATAGTTTTGGACTCATTCCCTAACTGGTCTCTTTAGACTCATATTTTTCTTAAGAAAACAAAACCAAAAAACTTGATTTTTTTCATTTGCGAAGATCTAAAAGAGCTATAAAACTTCACCAAGGCAGAAATCCTGAAGCTCCAAATTCTGAAGTAACTATATATATCATTTTGGGATGATCTAGATTAAAACAGCTAAACATAGCCATTTAGTAATGGATAAAAAGAAAATGGAGAAACTTCTATCATTGTAAGGGCTACACAATAAGTTGCAATGAATGTGTTTAGTGAGAGTGATGTAAAATTCAGTACTGTTTCTAATAGTTTTAGTATTTTGGTAAGGGCTTAGTTTTCAGTAGTGGGGGAAAAGCTGCACTAAGGAGTTCAGTAGTATGAGATTGCAAAATTTCCAGGTGCTGGCTGATCTTCTTTCCAAAAAGCTGCAAGGGAAATGAGGAGGCCCAAGGAATACTTATTAACACTGTAGCGTGACTTTAATTTTTTGTCTCCCTCTTCCCTTAACTAGGTGTATCATATGTTATTTTTCTGACTGTAAGTTCTGTGTTTCTGAAACAAAAAGTGTCCATGCCATCTGGGATTCCTGAAGGTTTAGCAGCTTGCCTGTGATAGTACCAGCGGTTATGATGAACATGTCCTGATGGGCTTCAGGATGTGCAGTGGATCTAACACTACATATAAATTCTGAGTGGAAACATGGCCATCCTGTTCCTAACAGATGAATCCAGTTTGAGAAAACATTGAGCAGAATACGTAATCTTGTATTGTACAAGCTGCAGTTCCACTTCCTCATTTAGGTTGTACAGGAATTTTGGATAAATGTCTTTTAGTGCCTTCATAGACTGTGTGTTTTGGGGAGGTAAACTGTAGCCTAACACAGCACCGGCACACTTATTTTCTTGTACAGACTAAATATTTCCATTGAAACCAGTATACAATTAACACAACTCTGCAGGCTTTACAGCCTCATTCCAGGTCAGAAATTTGTAATGCAGACTTTCTATTGGGACGTCCATTCAATGGCCTATTATTGGTTTGGTCATTAAAGAGTAGACTGGAAGTGTTAATGTACACTACTATTCAAATATTTGTCTAAATGCATCAGAAAGATGACACATTTTGATCTGATGTTATTTTTGTGTGTTTTATACAACTGTTTACTTTATAAAAATTCACTGTCAAGATTTGAACATGAAACAATTCTACATGCTTGAATCAAAACAACTCCCCTAGCAAGCATTGTCTCCCCTCTTCTGCTTACATGATTTCTGTATCCCATACTGAGAAGAGATCAGGCAAAGGTAAGGAAACTGCAGAAGGTACTTGAGTTTATAGTCCTGAACTCTTGGGAGATTGTTGCAGATTTCTTGTTTCTCACAATCTTCTCTTCTCTGTGCAAAGCCTATCCTATAAATGTGATTTTATATACTAAAAGCTCTCTGACTTTCACAGTCTTAGCATGAGACAATTGCATGTAATTCCTAAAGAGCCTGATACTCCATATCTATGTACCTAAATCTTCTTATCATTCACTTAATAGAAGAACAAATTAGTCATAATCTCAGATTTTGATGCACATTATGCTGAGACATGCCCACACTAATATGCTTTCTGATAAAGCAAATGCTTACCCTGTCAGAGAACAAATCTTATTTTGTCTCTAGTAAAACCAAGGAAAAGAGAGCTGAGTCTGCAGTAAGATTTCTTACTTGAGGAGATTTGAAGATTTATTAGCAGATTTCATTAATTATATTGAGGGACCCCAGAATTCAAGGTTGGAAAATTAGGATGCAAGAGAGAACCAGTATGTACAAAACAGAAAGGAGAAGCAAATATTATCATGGATATATAATAGTATCACACAGATCCATACATACGAAAACAGCAGATCTGTGCTATTTCTAAGCATGCAGTTATTCTAGAATCATGACTTCATTCATTTTTTTTAATGTGTTTTGCTGTTTCCTAATGGCACTTATAGCCGGACACTGACGGGCAGCACAATGGTGTGATCAGTGACACAGAGGGCTCACATTGCACTGGGTGTGACAAGCACTCTGCTTTGATTAGAACTGGTAAATCTGTTAATGTGGGAGAAATAATTACACTTCACTTTCACTTCTGGTACATCATATGTCACTCTCAATCTAGTGTCAGAGAAAAATACAGATTTTCTTGACTCAACTTTTCATCAGATATTGGAACAAATAGAAGTATTAACTAATCTAAAGGTGACAAATGCCTTCAGGTTTTATTGAAAGAAGGAGGGAGAGAAGACTGTGAATGTTCCCTGCATACTAGGTGTTTGTTAAGAATTTATTGAGTATTTTAATAAGTAATATTCCAATACTAGATTAATTCTGACAAGTATTTTTAATTCTGTTCTCAAAGGTGTTCTTTATTCACTGCTACTTTTTCACCTATTACAGATACTATAATTACACTCTACAATTTTGCATCATTATATTTGCTTGAAAAAAAACCTAATTATAAATAAGGATTGTGAAGGAAATAAGCAAGATTTTTGATAATGAGATCCCTCTCTTGATTTACAATGGCAGATGATGTATAAACTATGAATGAAGACAATACTGAACTGTAATACCATTACAAAAAACTGCCAGGTAGTATAGCTGTTAAACCAGGAATATGTGTCTGTTTCAAGCTTGTTGAAGGAAATAAAAAAAAAAATGAGTACCACTGAATATGAAGTAAAATTACAAAAGTATCCATGAATAACAGTAAAATTACAAAAGTCATGAGGCTATCGTATGTTAAATCCCAGCACAATGTTCTTAGATGTGCAGTGTTAATGAATATTTTAGGTTCAACACTGTTAATACAATTCAGTATCTCTTTCGGTGTTTCTTCTTAGTATGGGGAAGATAAAACTGTAAACGATAATGTTCCTAAAAGCAATAGTGGTTTGCTCTCCCAAATTTCACAACATGTAAGCTGGTGTCCTGACCAAAACATTATGCTTTCCACCAGGAAAGCATAATGACAATCTTTTGGAGAGTTGTTTAGCCTTCATGTAATATTTCCAAGGATGAAATTGCACACCTTTGCCTGGCAGGTTATGAAATCTACACACTTATCTCCCCCTAACATGACAAAATTTGTTTTGTACATCTACTCTAACCTCATCTGCTGTAATTTAAGCCTATTGCCTTTTGTTTCACAGCTGCAATCTTAGGGAACAGGTGATTCTTCCTGTTTTTGAGGCAGCTCACCTTCGGTACTGAGGACTGCAAACGTGCCTTCTCACAACATTCTCTGGTATGAGATTAGACAATGGCAACTTTTTCAGTCTTTTGCCATAAGCCTTGTTATTACAATATCCAGTTATCTTTTTTGCTCCCTTCTGTCATGTCTCCATTTGTCCATGCCTCTCAAACATCCACTATGATAAAGCTGGGAAAAAACCCTTTTATTTGAAAGCATCCACCCATTTTAATAAAATAACTAATTATGTCATCTGTTGTGCTGATACAGTTCTACTGTCGGAGAATGTTTTATATTTTTTAGAAACTGTGTTTCTCATGCCTGTCAAATCCAATACCAGCTTCTTTCAATAAGGATGGAAAACTGTTCACAGCAAAATTGTATTTGAATGCTACAGGAGAAAGATAGGCACTCTAAAAAAATCCATGTGAAGTATTTTTTTTTTTAAATGTTTTTTCTTACATAGTCTGTAATTAATTACTCATTAGAAAAATGAAAGAAACAAAAATGATGAAGAATCTTTTATTAGTAATAATATGTGTATTTCTTTGACAGTATCTATAAATGTTCACTTCAACTCACCTTGAAGATTATTGGTGGATTATTAGTGTCAGACACAGATCAAAAGCCTGAAAAGTCTGACACAAATAAGCACCAAAAAAGACTGCACCTTTAACCAAATATTAATGCTGAGATTACAGAAGTTATATAAAAAAAATAAATAATGAACATTAAGAATACAACCTTAGACTTAAAAATTAAGGTTTTTTACATTTCCAGACAAGCTGAAAAAATACAGTCTGTTCTTACAATATTGTGCAATTAGTTTATATACCCTATAAGAAAACTCTGTTCTAAGTGAATTATTCTTAGAGTCCTATATTTATTCTTTAAATACAGGACATCTGCTTGCAATTAATTTACTGTAAACCTGCATCAACTTTCAGTGTTCATTATAGACTTCAAATGTTTTTTCATATTTTTAATTTATTGTTGTGTTTTGTATAAATTCCTCTACCTAGTAGAAAACTGAACAAGTAAAATTGTGTTAGTGTGAAATTTCTATTAATCAAACAGTTTGTCAAACCAATGATCAGATTAGTATGCTGCTTTGGAGGTTTCTATTTGAACCTCAACACCAAAACTTTGATGGTTATATTATTTTTGGAATACCCAACAAGTTAGGATCAATGCTATACCTTACAAAAAAGCAATGAGGACTTTTCTCATCTTGTTTTATGGTTGGATATTACTCCACGTTGTCTGAGAAATGTTATATTTACACTTGTGTCCAGTGTACAATAACGAGGTTCAGTATTTGTCCATTTAATGTCTGGGTAGGGAAAAAAAAAAAAGTAATTCACATCCACAACAGAGTTCTTGCATACAATGCCACTTTTGATGAAGTTTTCCATCACAATCTTGATTAGTCCATACGTTTCAGATGGCTTTCTTATGCATCCTTCTCTTTCT
This sequence comes from Aegotheles bennettii, assembly GCA_013398125.1. Lineage (NCBI taxonomy): Eukaryota > Metazoa > Chordata > Aves > Caprimulgiformes > Aegothelidae > Aegotheles > Aegotheles bennettii. Next base: position 7,157 of record VZRW01008048.1, on the reverse strand, counting down.
TATTACTGCTAAAACAAATTTTTTTTATCACTGTCACCATCATGTAATTAATTGTCTTGCAAGAATAGGACCACTACTATGAGTTGTGGCTTACGTACTTTACAAAAAAGTGCACTCTGCCTACCAAAATTATTCCTTTGCAGTAGTTCTTCTCACTGTTAGCCCGGACACTGCATTGATGCTTCCTAAACAGTTATTCTATTTTATTCAAAGAGACATTTCAATACTGTGTTAAATGACGCTTTCTTTGTATGGAACTTCATATATATTTTTTCAGTGATATGCAGTCATATATATATTGTAAATACAGATGTTTATCAAAGAGAACATCAGAACTGCAGCAGACTGGAAATACTGACACATTCAGTGTAACAGAGAAAATAACAAGACACACACACTGGTCTCACCACATCAGATTGGGAGAAATTTGTACCCCATTGTATTTACACCAGCTAATTCCATGTCTAACCTTAAATTGAAAGTGCCTTTTTATAGCTTACAAAGCTCAGTTCATTGAGGAAAACAGTGAAGAAAACAGCAAAGAATATTCCTAGGTTTGTCTTTGTCTTGATCCTTAATTTTCCTATTTCACCTCTCAGGAAAAGAAAAAAGGCAGAAGTATTGGGCTTGTTACTGAGTATTTGACAATTTGACAAATGAAAAATAAAATAACCCACTTAGCAGCTTTGAGAGATGACTATAGTATATTGCTCTGTCATTTGACAGATGACCTGACCATTGCCATGGGAACCAGCAGGAAGCAAATTGCCATAGGATAGAAAGGTGCTACAGAGTGGTAAAGGGTAATAACATGAAATAAATGAAGGGGTTAAAAGGTTAGAAAAATTCTGATAGTTCCTGTGTGTCGTATGACTATGAAAATATGTTTTTCAGTCTTCAACAAGCTGTGGTAGAAAGAGCACAGAGATTAAGGGATGAAAATAATATTCAGAGTTCTCCATCATTAAAACTTCCAGGTTTATCCTTCGTGCCTTTGATTAGCATTTAGCAGTAGAATGGAGACTTAAGAATTGACATGATATGCTTTAAAAATGCAATAGAAAAAGTACAGTAAAATCAATAGTGCTGTGAGGAATGACTTCAGCAGGTTGTGTTTTCATGGTGGTAATCAAAAAGTAATTTTATATTCAATAATTTATATTGATTGTTTGTGAATCTGTAATGCATTATACTATTCACCTAGTTGTCTGGTTATAAATATGTGTAGCATTTTGTTGGGCTTTTTCTTTTTTTATTGAATTTCATTTTCTTGAAGACAATTTTTATTTGGTGTCTTTAATACATAGGAGCAAAATAGCAGGCTATGAATATTATTTGAGGTAACAGCTGCAGCTTGCTATCTGCTCTCAGCTCTGCCTGGAAGAGAACAAAGGGGCACATGGCATAACAGAGCCCTTGAACTAGCACCGATTACAGGTGATTCACCCAGCAGGTGTCAAGGGTTTCCTTCTTTCAACTGCCTATCAATTGTTTAAACAGTTTGTTCACATAGAATTGCATTTGCTTTTGGATACAAAAATGTTCCATTATGATGTTATTTCAGAAAAATGCAGAGCATAAATAAACTATGCTAAACACATTAAAAACCATTGTAAAGACACTGAAAAAAGAGCCCCTTCATTTTAAGTCAGTTCCTGAACCTCATGAACTCAGAAGATGTGGCAGACACTAAGAGTGTAGGTGAGTAGGTGTAGCCTGTTTAAATACATCATACAAGAACACAGAAGTGTCAGGCAGAACTCCCATTTTTTTATTATCGTATGCAAATTGCAATGTTATACATTACTCTGTCATATTTATTGTCTTTTCTTTCAGAATATATTTTCACTGAAATTTCCCAGAATTTGAATGTCTTTTATTAGCACATTTTATTAATACATTCTCCAAGATAACTTATAATACTAAATCATCACAGCTTCTGTTATAAAAAGTTATTTTTTATTTTTGCTGCTTCTGATATTTATTGAGGCTTCAGAGAATGTAATTCATCCCAGAGACTCCAGAAACTTAATATGAAGAAAATTCATATTACATTGAAAGCCAGTTTTTGTACAGTGCCTACTGAAACAGATAGACTACATTTTAAAAAAATTCTTCCTTCATCTCTTATTTCACTGAGCAGTTTATACTGAAAAGGGTAACCGGTTACAGAACGTAACTTTTAGCCATATTACTAGGCTGTCTTTTTAAGATAGTAATTTTAAACTCATTCCAGTTAAATATGTAGCCTGGCTGTGTAAACTCTGCATGCTAAAGGTGCAACAGAGCTTACAGATAAGATTTTAGTGCTATCTTGCAAGGAAAGAAGAGCATTGCAGTGTTCTGTCCATAGCTAGCAGAAACTTGGGGGTGTCTCTGGTGAAAAATCTGATTTTTCTACATTTGTTTTAGTCCCTTACTAATTCAAGTTGAAATAATTATTCTTTTTCACAGGACAAAATTTTTTTAAATGTTTTATTTGATGATGGCTCCACAAATTTATTTTTGGCTCAGTGAGGTGTTTATCTCTGTGATTCTTCTGTGCATTATTGGAACTGTAGTTTGTATAAAGAATCTGTAATTTCTTCCCCCTGCACATGAAGTACATCTGCCATAAGACAAGTAGTCAAGAGAATTTTATGCTATGCTCGACGCACCTTTTCCCCACTGAGCTGTCTTTCTAAAGAACCTTAACTGCAAAGGAGAGTATGACTTTGAACTTGTCACACCACAAACCTCATTAGGCTCATTAGCATTTCAGCAGAGAGTTTTCGGTCAAAACAATGGTTAATTGCCATCTATCTTTTTTTTTAAACTCTTCATCATGTTTTATTATACAAACTTTGAAGCTATCTTTCATATGCATAGAGAAATGAAAATGCTGCTTGTGATTACATTTCAAATCACAAAATAATTTTCAAGTATATGTTGAAACGATCTATTTCATACCCACAGAAAAATACCCAAAACCATTTCAGAAAAAAAACACCTCCATTGGAATGAATAATAACTAAAGTTACAAAATAAAACATTGTAAATTCTGAGATATGTGCTTGAAAAATGCTAGATCTATTACTTCTCATTGCTTAGATAGCTGTTTTTACTGCTGGCCTGATCAGTAATGAGCATCACCTGACTTAACATGGTGTCCTCTATGCTGCTACAGGTGATTTGCAGAGTAAGGTCCAGAAGGCAGAACTGCATGTGCAGGATTATAAGCATCTATGCCCAAACTCTTCTACTCAGCAGATAAAACTGCCATAAACACACCAAATCTTCCATTTAGTCCACATGTGTTAGGGCTAGATAACAGTATTTCCACTGTCAAAAAGTTGTACAGCCACATGGTAATCTGCTGTTATCAAACATAGGCTATTTGGTTTGATACAATTTAGGTACCATGATCTTTTTCTTGGAATAAAAATGTCTGAGCAGTGTGAGTTTTTAATTTATTTATTTATTTTTATTTTTTTGTCATTGTTGGATTTTTTTAGTTACTTAAGACCTTAAAGGAACTTAGATGTTAAATGTCATTTGAGGACTCAAAACCACATATAAAATGTATCTACATATAATAAAGAGAAACTGGAATTCAAGTGACATCTAAACTCACTTTCTACTGAAATTAATTATATTTAGTTGCAGTGGTTTCTCCTTTCAAACATATCTGTCCTTGACAAGACAAGCTTTCCCGTAAGTGGTGAATGTCTAAGAGGATCTTCCAGAGGGTAATTCAAAATACCTAAGTCTTGTCTTCTTATTGTTCCTGCAAAAAATCTAGCCTTCTGAGGTCAAAATTGCCTCAGTTACTTTGTGCTCAAATGACTTTAGAAACTAGAATATATGTTCTTATGAAAATTAAGAATTTATCTGGAGAAACTGACATGTGTATTGTGTTCCAAAATTATACACAATATAAACTCTTCAGTAGAAATTATTCCAAAGCTATAAAATAAAAGTATTCTAAAAGTATTCATTCTTGATTTAGAAAACATTGTTTTTATATTACTTGGCTTCAAATATAAGAAAACTGCTTTACTATACGAAATTTTTGCTGTTTTTCTGGAAAACAGAGGCAGTCCTTAGCTGGCTCCTTCATCCTTCTGCTGAAATGCAAAAACTTACACAAAAAAGAAATAAAATATAAAATCAAACAAGATACATAGACATTGAATTTTTCTGTTTGGGTCTTGTTTGCCTAATTCTTAACACTTCTTGTTCTTGTTAAACTTGAACATTTCAGAGCTCCTTACAATAATGAGAGAGATTTATTATTGCCATTCTAGTGATGGGGAGATTGGATCATGGAGAGAGATTTGATTTGGTTAGGATCTCCCAGTGGTGAAACCTAGGAAGTATACATTCCTTCTTGTCATATTGGGTCTCTACTTATCAGCAACAATATTTTTAGTGGTCCATGTTGGGTCAATTAAGCTATTATAAATTCTAGGACAGAAATGGGTATCCCTGTGCTGGGTTTTATCCTTTGCTTGGTCTTAATCACACTACAGGATTATATTCAAAAAGATAAAATACTATATTGTTTGCTCAAGAACTTTAGACATGCTCAAATGCAATGTTTCAGAGAGATCACTGTTTTCACTGCTCAAGTATAAAGTATGTAAAGGATGTCTTTTGCCTGACACTGACGTATTTAGGCTTCAGATTATTTTAATGGCATTTTGAGCTGCCTGTTCCAACAAAAATTGACACAGGTATCTCAGTTAACAGGTTTAGGAGAGACTAAAACATCTCTGAAGTTAGACTTAGAAGTCCAAGCTGTATTGTCAGTACCCTTGTGTTAAATGGAACTCTAATGTTGGTGAAGAGCAATATGATAGAAAACAACAGAGCTTTCATTTTTTGTTACCTCTGCCCATTCCTTAAAACATACATATATTGTAAATTCATATAGACTGAATATAATGGTTGACTCAAATACTGCTTTGGAATGGTCTTGTTTATGTTTGAATCTTTGGACCTATTGCAAAGAGGTGTCTATTGATAAGTCTCCAAACAGCACCTGAGGCTGAATAAGTTAGTCAAGGAGGAAAGTAATTAAAAAATGTGCGTCTAATACATGACTAATGTAAGTCTTCAGATTTGAAGTTATGCCTTGATATTTCACTTACCTCTTTAGAAACAATTGTTACTGACAACATTTTATGATTTGTAAGTAGACAGTTACAATTCATTACTCTTCTTTCCCCTCATAACTGTACACAGCTTTCCCAGAAATGAAATAAGCATATTGATTCCTTCTCTCTTACAGGGAACAAGGTTAGAATAAACTTTTTAGTGCATATATTACATTGATAATTATATTATACCTCTATTTATACAGCTAATAAAAGATGTGAAGTCCAGCAGGTATGACACAACATAAATAACACCAATGACTTTTA
>VZRW01008047.1:0-16315 GCA_013398125.1 Aegotheles bennettii | reverse complement strand
GTGAGGTCCTGCACCTGGGTCAGGGCAATCCCAAGCACAAAAACAGGCTGAGCGGAGAATGGATTGAGAGCAGCCCTGAGGAGAAGGACTTGGGGGTGTTGGTTGATGATAAAATCAACATGAGCCAGCAGTGTGCGCTTGGAGCTCAAAAAGCCAACGGTATCCTGGGCTGCATCAAAAGAAGCGTGACCAGCAGGTCGAGGGAGAGGATTCTTCCCCCTCTACTCCACTCTTGTGAGACCCCACCTGCAGTGCTGTGTCCAGTTCTGGAGTCCACAACATAAGAAGGACATGGAGCTGTTGGAGCAAATCCAGAGGAGGGCCACAAAGATGATCATAGGGCTGGAGCACCTCTCCTATGAAGACAGGCTGAGAGAGCTGGGGTTGTTCAGTGTGGAGAAGAGAAGGCTCTGGGAAGACCTTAGAGCAGCCTTCCAGTACCTGAAGGGGCCTACAGGAAAGCTGGAGAGGGACTTTTTACAAGGGCGTGTAGTGATAGGACAGGGGGGAACCATTTCAAACAGAAAGAGGGGAGAATTACACTGGATATTAGGAGAAAATTCTTTCCTGTGAGGGTGGTGAGACACTGGCCCAGGTTGCCCAGAGAAGCTGTGGATGCCCCCTCCCTGGCAGTGTTCAAGGCCAGGTTGGATGGGGCTTGGAGGAACCTGGTTTAGTGGAAGGGGTCCCTGCCTATAGCAGCAGGGCTGGGACTAGATGATCTTTAAGGTCCCTTCTAACCCAAACCATTCTGTGATTCTATGATATTTCTTCTTGCAACGGCTCAAATAGTACTGTGTTTCTTGTTCCCCCTCCCTGATACAGCGTAACTCTTGTGTGCTAAAAAATGTCCTTGACTCCACTCTGCTTGATGAGTTGCTGTTGACTCAAGATACATGATTTTATAGATTTACCTGAAATACGTCTTGTGTCTCTTCAACTTTGAAGTAAATATATGTTTTTTTAAATTTTCTTCTCTAAGCGGAAGGCTACATACTAATATCAAGGTGGAACTTTACTAATATACTGTTTTTTTCTTTACAGCTGGAAGATGGACACACTTTATTTGACTACAATGTTGGACTAAATGACATAGTTCAGCTTTTGATACGTTCTGAATCTGAAGCTCCTACCACTTCTATGACAAATCAGGGTGGAGAGGTCAATCCCTGTGCTGTTTCCAACTGTAACAACAAAGTCAAAAGAGCAGCAAGTAGCAGATCACTGAATCAGCCATCAACATCAACTCACTTGTTTCTTATAGATCCTGGCATTGGATTGTACAAGGTATGTGCAAGTTTTGAAAGCAGGGGCATCCATCACTTTAAATTTATTGCTTATACAGGCCTGTATCTTCAGATTTCTTTCATGACCATGTCAGTGGGACTGAGAGAGTCGAGATTAGTTTGCATCATGCAGATTAAAATAAATCTTAAACTGAGTTAACAAATCATTTAGTTAGAAGCTAAAATTAGTTGAACACTGAAAAAAGTTGCCTAGAGAGGTGGTGGAGTCTTCATTCTTGGATATATTCAAAAACTGACTAGACACAGTCATGGTAACCCGTTCTAGTTGACTTTGCTTGAGTACGGAGGTTGGACTAGGTGATCTCAAGAAGTCCCTTCCAACCTAAATGATTCTGTGATTCTGTGAACAGATGCAATTGGAATATATTATTAGCTAAGGCATTCTGCTTTCCAAACCTAGCGTACAGGTGTGTAACATATTCAGAGACCCTAAGGACCTAAGGAGATAATTTGTTTAAAATTTTTGCAAGGTAACTTGAACTTCATCACTGCTCTAAAATTTTCATCATCATCTCTACCACTTCTTTAAAAGAGATTCAAAATTGGCTACCCTTTTATAGACAGCTTGCTTTAAGGAGAGGAACACTACCATTGGTAAATTGATATATATGTGTGTCTATGTGTATACATAATTATCTATATAGTTGAAGCTCAAGAACAAAGTAGCAAGTATTGGGGACCCTGGTGGAATTCATGATCTTGAGGGATATGGGCCAGGCGAAGAGTGAATTCAAAACGCTGAATTTTAGGAGAGTGAACATTCAGTTGTTTAAGGAATTAGTGGATGGGACCCCCTGGGATGTCCCCCTCAGGGATAAAGGAGCTGAACAGAGCTGGCAGCTCNTTAGAAGGGCTTATTAGGCAGTACTTTGAGATCGTTGGAAGCATGGTGACAGAGACCAGGCAAGGGCTGCGCTCTGCAGTAGCCAGGAACCACCTACCTATCCAGGCTAGCCTGGGATGAGTGGAGGTGGCCACCTACCAGGGAAGCTGCTGTCCAAGTGGAGGGCTTTAAAGTCCGTACCCCACACTCCTGGGTGGAGGAGGGTGCAAGCTCCACCTGTGCAAGGTGTGCTCTGGTGGAGTCACTCAGGCAGCGGATGGAGGAGCTGCAGGAGGAAGTCAGCAGGTTACGCTGTATTAGGGAGGGGGAACAAGAAATAGGTAGAGTATTATTTGAGACTTTGCAAGAAGAAATACTAGGGCCTCGTGGCACTGACCTCCAAGGACTACCAGACAAAGAGTGTCAACAGCGAACAGACAGCACCTTGGAGAAGGAGGTGCCATGGTCTCCGGTGACTCATGGCAGCAGGATATCACTTCACTCCCCTTCCTCGCATATATCAACCAGCAACAGATACAAAGTCTTGGCAGTGGGTGAAGCCAATGAGCAAGACTCACAGGGAGAAACCGTGACAGTTGCACACACTAAAAGCCGCAAAAGGAAGCGGCGAGTGCTAGTAGTGGGCAACTCTCTGCTGAGAGGCACCAAGGCACCCATCTGCCAGCCTGATATACAGTCAAGGGAAGTTTGCTGCTTGCCAGGAGCCAAGATCCGGGATGTGAGGAATGCTCCCCAACTCTCTCCAAGGGCAAGAATCCTAAGTCCAGCCATCTCAAATGCTCACCAATGCAATTACCAATGCAAGTTCAGCCACCTCAAGTGCAGCTATACCAAAGCATGCATGTAGTCTGGGCAACAAACAGGAGGAACTGGAGCTTCATGCCCAGTCTGAGCGTTATGATGTCATAGGAATCACAGAAACCTGATGGGAAAACTCACATGACTGGAAGACCACAATGGATGGCTACAAGGTCTTTAGGAAAGATAGGAAGGGGGATTTTAGAAGAGTCAACTTCAATACATTCAGAGCCCAGCTGCGAGGGATTCCATGGAAAGCATCCATGGAGGGCAAAGGAGCTTGTGAGTGCTGGGAGTTATTCAAGAACAGCCTCCTGGAAGCACAAGAACAGTCTATCCCCTACAAAGGGAAAGGAAGAAGGCAGAACAAGAGACCACCCTGGCTTAACAATGAGCTTTTGGCTGTGCTTAAAGGCAAATAAGAAGCATACCGGCTATGGAAGGGCAGTCAAATAGCCATCAAGGACTACAAGAACCTTACTAGGGCATGCAGAGATGCAGTCAGGAAGGCTAAGGCTCATCTAGAACTGAAATTGGCCAGAGATGTCAACAACAAGAAAGGGATGTGAACAGTAAGCAGAAGCACAGGGAAGACATAGGCCCATTGCTAAACAGGGCAGGGAAACTAGTGACAAATAATGCTGACAAGGCAGAGGTTCTCAATACCTTCTTTGCCTCTGTGTTTACTGGTGTATCTGGACCCCAGATCACAGGATCAAGTAGGTACAACGCATATGTTGACCCACCAGTAGTGGAGGAAGGTCTGGTCTGCAGCCTCTTGCAAGGGCTCAACCCACATAAATCTATGGGCCTGGACAGAATTTACCCCAAGGTGATGTTGTAAGGCCACTGTCTATAATCTTTGAAAAGTCATGGAGAACGGGGAAGAGAGCAAATGTCACACCCATCTACAAGAAGTGCCCAAAAGAGGACCAAGGAAACTACAAGCCTATTAGTCTTGCTTCAATCCCTGGGAAAGTAATGGAACGAGTCCTCCTAGAAACTATCACAAACCTAATGAAGCAGATGATTGGGAAAAGCCAACATGGATTAACCAAAGGCAAATCTTGCCAGACTAACCTGATCACCTTCTGCAACAAAATATCTCCTGTCGACACGGGGAGAACAGTGGATGTTGTTTACCTGGGCTTCATCAGTGTTCAACACTGTTTCCCACAGTCTTCTCCTGGAGAAATGGGCAAGATACAGATTGGATGCATGGTCTGCAAAGTAGGAAATTGGCTAACAGGCCACCCTCAGAGGGTAGTGATCAATGTTTTATACTCAGGCTGGCAGCCTGTCACAAGTGGGGTCCCCCAGGGATCAATATTGGGCCCCACACAGTTCAACATTGTGGTGGGTTGACCTTGGCTGGTCACCAGGTGCCCACTGAGCTGCTGTATCGCTCTCCCTCTTCAGTGAGACAGGGGGACAAAATACGATGAAAGGCAGTTGAATAAAGCAAAGGCCACGCACAGAAGCAAAATAAAACAAAAATATTTATTCTCTACTTCCCATCAGCATGTCCAGCCACTTACTGGGAAGTAGGGCCTCAGTAGGCATAGCGGATGTTTAGGAAGAGAAATGCCTTAATAACAAATGCCCCCTGCTCCTCCTCCTTTCTCTTAGCTTTTATTGCTGAGCAGATGTCACATGGTATGGAATATCCCTTTGGTTAGTGTGTTCCAGCTGTCCTGGCTATGTCCCCTCTGAAGATCTTGCCCACCCCCAGCCTACTGGCCCTTGGGGTCAGGGTGTGGGGAGTGGATGGAGAGAAAGCCTTGATGTTGTGTGAGCACTGCTCAGCAATAATCAAAACATTGGTTTATTATTAGGACCCTTCTAGCTACCAATACAAAGCACAGCCCTATGAGGGTTGCTATGGGGAAAGTTAATTCCATCCCAGCCAGGTCCAATACAAACATCTTCATAAATTATCTGGATGATGGGATTGAAAGCACCCTCACCAAGTTTGTTGATAACAGTAAACTGGATGGTGAGGTGGACATGTCAGAAGGGAAAGCCATCTTACAGAGAGACCTGGACAGGCTGGAAGAGTGGGCTAGCAAGAACAGTATGAAGTTTCACAAAGACAAATGCAAAATCCTGCACTTGGCTCAGAATAACCAAAGATCCCAGTACAGGCAAGGATCTGTGTGTCTGGGGAGCAGCCTTGCTGAAAGGGACCTGGGGGTGCTGGTGGACAAGAAGCTGAACATGAGTCAGCTGTGCACAGCTGCAGCAACAAAGGCAAATGGGATCCTGGGCTGCACCCGCAGGGGCGTTACTAGCAGAGATAAAGATGTGATCATACCACTCAGCGCTTGTGAGGTTGCACTCTCTTTACAAGGACCCACATGGAAAAGACAAAGTGTAACAGGTAGAAGTCACACCGGGAGAGGTTTCATTTTGATATAAGAAAGAATTTTTTTACAGTGAGAACAATCATTCACTGGTACAACCTCCCCAGGGATGTGGCAGAGTCCCCATCACTGGAGGTTTTCAAGATGTAATTGGGCAGAGTGCTACATAATCTCATCTAGACTCTCTTTCCCACAAAAGGTTGGACCAGATGATCTTTTGACGTCCCTTCTAACGTAGGCTGGTCTATGATTCTATAATGTTACTCAGAGCAGTGATAGTAGAAAACAATCTATAATAGGATGTATTAAGTTAAATACGTAAGTTATTTTTGTGTGTGCTCACTTAGTCATATTCATCCCTGGAAATCAATTGATTTCTTCACTCCTTCCAGCTCCCTTTCTGGCTTTTCATACATTTAATGTCTTCTCGGTATCTGGAATAAAGATGTGCATCTTTTAAAACAGTATTGTATTTATAAAAATACAAACATTTCCCAACTGAGAGAAGAGATACTTCAAAATAGTAACATATCATTCAAATTTCTTCTCTTTGCCTTGAGCCAATAAAGTATGACTACCTACATGTGTTTGACTTGTGGTAAAATAATTACTACCTAGCAGAATATCTGTTGAAAATTTGGGTATTAGATTTGAGGATCTACTGTGATAGCAAAAACATAAACCTGTTGTTATTTATCCTTAGGTGGTAAAATACTGGCCAGAAATTGGGAAATGTGGGTTCTTAGTTTGGCGCTATCTTCTGAGGAGAGATGATATTGAACCCGCACCTTGGACTTCAGAAGGGATGGAACGGTCAAAGAAACTGGGTCTGAGTGTACAGGTCAGAATCAGTGTTCAGAAAGTTGCTCTGATATTCTGTTGAAGTAAATGGAGTCTTAAATTTTAAAGCTAGGAATGTGAATTAAATTTAAGCCCCATTTTTCATATACTTAAATGAGACAGGATCTAATATAAAAAATATTTTAGATCATCTGTAATTTGAAAAACTATGATATTGGCAAAGCAGAAAGAATTGTAGATGAAGCTTTTTGCCTTAACAGGAAATTACTCTGTATATATGGATCAGAAAATTATAATTTTGAATACAGTTTTGTGATCCTTATGCTGGATAAGATTTATAAAAGTAACTCTTGTAATAGTTGAGTCTTTTCTTAGAATTTAAAATATATATGTTTTTATGTATTTTTTTCTAATGGTAACCTATGATTGAGGAGCTATTATAGATAACATATTTCAGGCAGGGACTTGGGCACTGTGAAATTTGTGGCAGATGGGAAGAATCAAATTTTTTTTTTTTCCTCAGCAAACCAATCATTTCCTTTGAATGTGTTGTTTCGCTACATGACATCATCTTCAACGTTAGCTTTCCGATTTGTGTAGTTGGAATTGTAGATATGGATATAAGGTGCCTTTTAATAAAATCTATTCTAGATCAGATCCTTTGACTTAATTATAGTTTTCTAAAAATATATTAATTTAAATTTTTTCCTGTTTATATAGGATTTTAAAAATATTTTTATATTATTTCACTATGTAGTCATAGGGGTTTGCATTCTTTTAGAAAATAGACTTGTCAGTATTTGGGATGTCAGTGGATTTTGTTTTGAATCTGTTTTTCGGGTTTTTTTTAGTATCCAGAAGGTTATTTGGAAGCCATGGCTAGTAAGGAGAAGAAAGATAAGGTTAAAAAGCAAACTGTGAAACAGGAGCAAACCAGCCAGAGCAACGGAAACCAGAAAAGGACAATTGATGATGGTATTTCTTTTTACTTCTTAGTGTTAGAGCTCTGTCAAGTTATATATAAGCCAATAGTATGAAAAGTACAAGGAAGTTGGAAGTAATTTGAAATACAAATGTAAAGTGCTTAGTAATAAAATGGGAAGCTGGGGATCTTATGGTGCTCTTCCATACTTGTAAGGTTTCTTTTTCTTAAACTTCACAGAAAAATTAACAATCTTCTATGTAGTTATGATCTATAGTTCAAAATAAAGCTGGACAATTTGAATTGGAACTTTATTGAATCATTACATAGATGTGATTCATGTTTTAGCTTTCTATAAGTAATTTTATCTTCCCTTTTTAATAGTTCAGACTATCACTGTTAATGTATCTTGTCATAATTTTAAACAGGTATAGAGGAGACTAAAAATACATCCAAAACCATGAGAATGGGAGATGGAGGGAAAGGAGAGGCTTTCCAGCTGACCCAAGAGCAGCAATGGCTGATTAGAGAAGACTGTATGAACCAGAAACTGTGGGATGAAGTACTTGCTTCTCTTAAGGAAGGACCAGTATGCTTGCAGCTTGCTTAAATTATTCATTTTTAACCTTTATTTAGAGTTAGGAGAAATGAGGCTTTGTTAAAACCTAATTCACTTGCTTAAAATTGCTGAATACATACTATCTGTTTAGAAACAGTTGATGAGGCATGTAATTTCATTCAGTTAAGGAGACAGAAGAAATACCATCATATTGAGACTTAGATACCAAATGAAAATATTTTTTATTCAAGTTTATCAGTTCCACTTATTATCAGTTCCAGTTATTATTTTCTGATGAAATATCCTCCAAAATATTATGTCCTTGAACATTAATTAGCTTTATTGATGTTCCAATTCATAGTTGTTTTAGCTGTTTTGCAGAAGAAAAAGAAATCAAGATATCAGAATGGTAAAGGTCACTAGCAAGTCAGCAAAAGAACAAAATAGTAGATGAAGAATGGATGCCTAAAAATGAATGTACAAAATCACTTTATTTGGGAATTGCCAGGAGCTATTTACTTTGCTGCGTTGACAGAAAAAGCATCCAGTAACTCCTTGTTCTTCCACTTACAGTACTACTATTGCTATAATGCTACTGCACTTGTATAGGAGCTGATACTATTATAAGTTGTTTATCTGTGGATTGTCCAATGTTTGTAAATAATTAGACTTTCAACTCTTAGTTATGTGACAAAATACAGTAGATACGTGTTTCTAAAGCAACAGAAAACAATATCTTAAGAGAAATGCAGTTACTAGAAGGTTATTTTCCTATAGATTCCTGCCCATAATTTTGATTGCCCTTGGTGACAGCCATATAGAAATTTTAATGGGAATCACACAACTGCTATTAGATAGTTGCAATGAAAATATAAATTTTAATGCTTCAAACAACCCTTCTACTTTATAAGTTTTGGGTTGAAATTAATCTGATATTATTAAAATTATTGAAAAGAACTGTATTTTGAATAACTTTGCATCTGGTTTTTGCACTTCTATATCTGAGTGAGTGTGCTTGAAACTACTGAAATACCAGAGAATAAGGTCTCTGTAAGTATGATTTATGTGTAAAATCTATGGCACAAAATTTATCCCACATTCTTCAGAGTTGTTCTAAGAAGACTGAAAAGCAGGAAGGTTCTTTTACCTATTGCTTCAGCAGGTGCAGAGGTGAATGTCTTAGTGAAAGAGGTATACAGTATTTTGCTTTCCCTTTGCAGAGCAGCAGCAATCACTTATCCATCATGGACGTACAAAATTCTAGCAATGATTACTAAATACAGATAGTAGCTTCCAAATTCTCTGACTCGTGCTAAGAATCAGGCTTGATGGGCCCTCTGCTTTGTTTTTAATAATAATGTACAAACAAACAACCTTCAAAACCTTAGGTATCTGACTTCTGGAAAAGCAGGGAAATTGTTTATGGACTTGTTTTCTAAATACTTTGTTAGCCACATTGCTTCTCATGGATGTGAGGGATATTAGATGAGCCTTCCAAAAAATTTTAATGTAATAAACATAATTTATTAAATGTATACTTTGCACTGAACACAAAGGAGGTTCACTTCTGAGGAAATAAGAATGAACAAGCAGCTGTGAACAATAATAATATAGGGAATGAGCAGAAGATAGGTACAGGTAATAGCAGAGGATGTGGGAATGTCTTTATGTAAATGTCCATGAATACAGGAGTAATGGTGGTAAGGAAATCTGTAACTTGGACTGAGACCTGAAGATCACACTAGAAAAGTTTCAGTGTAAGCAATCTTTGCAATGTCAAGCTGTCCTATCACACTGAATATTGGATTTAACAACTCCTAGCAGTTCTGTAACATTATTAGACCATGCTAACTGTGAGTTTGGGAAGAGTAACAAGGATATTAAACAAGTATTTCATGAATGTATCTCTGCATTTACCAAATGCTATGAAGGCCAATTTTTTTTACTCAATTTAGGGCTGTAAATTTATAATTTAAATATAGGTAATAATTCCAGTAGTTAGGTAAATTAGTTTAAATAAATAAATAAATAAAAATGCCTTGTTTTTGTTTGCATATTTGTGAATGTGCCTCTAATAATAGTTATACTTTTTTCTTCTTTTGCC
Source organism: Aegotheles bennettii (assembly GCA_013398125.1). Classification (NCBI taxonomy): domain Eukaryota; kingdom Metazoa; phylum Chordata; class Aves; order Caprimulgiformes; family Aegothelidae; genus Aegotheles; species Aegotheles bennettii. The sequence goes on along the minus strand of VZRW01008047.1, from coordinate 6,617 downwards.
CAATACTAGAATTTCCTGAAGAAACTGGAACAATCTTTTATGTGTGTCTGCTGTCAGGAGCTGGTTTACCAGCCAGTGACAACAGAGTGCCTCCACAATGTCTGTAAAGTAAGAATAATCCCTGTATTGCTCTGGGCTGTGTTCTTGGCCCTGAGACACTGATCACCAAAACAAACATATTTTAGAAAGACAATAATTATTGCCTAGCAGTCTGAGCAAGAGATGTAATGTGTTTACTTCCATTTGTGTGTCTGCCATATAATCAATCTTAATTTTATGTAAAAATTAGTGGAAATGTATTTAGTATTTCTTATAGACATGATGTATCAAGTTTATCATTCCATTGTAATTAGTGGAGCTATGCTAGGAATTGGTTTGTTCCAGGAGATAGATATTGGTACAATAAGATTAAATTAATTTTATGTAGTTAAGAAATGAGAATAGAGCAAGACTGCTCCTTCAAAGAGCTGCTTGCTACATAGAGGTAAAGTATTATGAGGGGGTTAATATATAGAGTGTTGGAAAAAACATGGAGAATGTTTAATGGTAACAACTTCAAAGCACAGAATCTGAAGCTATCAATGACTAATTATAAAGTAACATCCAATTACTGTTTAAGGTATAGACTTACAGACAATGTTGTTTTGGCAGTTGTAAAGGCAGAAATATGGCAAGAGAACTCAGTAAGAACTTGGTGTTTCTGTAAATGTGGGAAACTACATATTTGGTTCCTATTAATTGCTTAATTTTTGCTAGCTAAATTTTCAGTGTAAAGCAAAAGCTGTAACACTTTTACTTCTTTGTCTTTGTATGCTCTAGAGCTGTTTACAGCGCTCTTTCCGAGCTGAAGTCTTTACCTGTCCTGCCTGCCGCTATGACCTTGGAAAAAGCTACACCATGGTTCCTAACAAGATATTGCAGACACTACTTGACCAGTTCTTCCCTGGTTACAGTAAAGGACGATGATGTGTTCAAATCCTTTCATACTTCTCCCATTGACTTTATAGACAGTAAAGGAGAATAAACATCTAAAAGTCAACAGTGAACCAGCCAGCTTGATGGAACTGACTATTGTCAAATTTTGAAGCAGCTAATCCTCTTCCTCCCCATCACCATCTTTCTTCATGTAGTGAGAACTCTAAATCTCTGCTGTCTTTAACATCAAAGGTAGTTTTGGTAAGCTGACAAATAATTTTTAAAGGGAGGAGAAAAAAAAACAAACCAGAAGCTTTAGGTCTAAGTGGTGAGTCCTAGCTGGTCCTTAAGTTATGATTTGTTTTTTGCAGCTACCTCAGGTAGAGGAAAACAAATTGTGGGGAGGAAAAATAGTTCATAAAGTTTTAGCTACCCACTGCTTTCTTAATTTTACTTATGTCTAGTCTATGTGGTTTGATTCAACAAAAAAAGCCAAAAACCCCAAACACCCAAAATAAAACAACAAAAAACAAACAGCACTTAAGTCAGCTGGATTAAAGAACAGCAGCATTTGTGGTGTGCATAGTCCTCTTTTTTACTTTCTTCCATTATGGTGTATTTTTTTGCAAGAACAGGCTGATTTTTAGTCTATTTTTGTGAGCTTCACTGTGTTTTTTCTTGTATCTTATGTAAGCTGACTACTAAGGACTGATATGAATGCATTGTTGCTACAGTAGTGTAAAGTGATCTGTGTTTTTTGCACTTAGGTATTCAAGAGAGTAGTTGTGTACAAAAAATTCATATAAAAAATCCACTTTTGTAATAGTTTAAAATGTATGCTTTTAGTAGGTCTTGTATCAGTGGCAATAAATCTATATAGCATTGAAGACAGTGCTAGCTCAAAAAGGGTTTAAATTGCTTCATATGGTGACCAGAAATTTTATATACAATATATTCCCCAAAAATATACATTATTAAATATTTTATGATTCAGAAATGTTGCTAATTTTGTGGGTTTTGTATTATCCAAACTTGTCAAATTATGACATTTAAAATTAAGATACTTTTTTCAGACTACAGAATATTTCCTTTAGGCAGGCTGCTTATTCTTCAAACTTGAGTCTTCATATACCTTAATTCATTCATCAAGAAAACAGAAGAATGTTTGCTCAAATGAATTTCTAAGCCACTATGCCGCCCCACCCCAGCCCACCTTACGAAAAAAACCTAACCTGATTCAGGGTCTTACATATCAGATATATATTTCTCCTGTAACAGTGCTTGTGCTACAGGTGCAGCTATTCAGGTCTTTGCTTGAGACAAGCACAAGTATCCCTAGCTCTATATATCAGAGCAGGAGTCCTGGGATCTGCTGCAGAAGAGAGCCTTTCCATCCTGTTAGCATTGTATGTTGTGGGATCCCAGTACAGTGATCAGCAAAAGGGTTGTCTAAGTAGTTATGGGGTGGTACCAACAGTGTATAGTCTGCAAAGGAGATATGCCATGATGTTGGAGGGAAATAACAACTAGATATTATTTTTTGTGTCAGTTCTTATTTCAGACCTTAGAAATACTATTTATTGCTTACTGTTAAATATTCATAGAATCATAGAATGGTTTGGGTTGGAAGGGACCTTAAAGATCATCTAGTTCCAACCCCCAAATTGTTTGAGGCTACGTTATATCAGTAAGGTATTATCTTTGAATTGTTAATAGTTTTATGTAAAATGATAATCCCCTTTTGAGTGCTCGTCTACATGTACATGCATACATTTGAGATGCTGGAGCGTGTCCAGAGAAGAGCAACAAAGCTGGTGAAGGGTCTAGAGCATGTCTTACAAGGAGCATGTGAGGGAACTGGAGTTGTTAAGCCTGGAGAAAAGGAGGCTGAGGGAAGACCTTATCGCTCTCTACAACTACCTGAAAGGAGGTTGGGATCGGTCTCTTCTCCCAAGTAACAAGAGGAAACAGCCTCAAGTTGTGCCAGGGGAGGTTTAGATTGGATATTAGGAAAAATTTCCAGGGTTGTCAGACACTGGCACAGGCTGCCCAGGGCAGTGGTGGAGTCACCATCCCTGGAAGCGTTTAAAAACCGTGTAGATGTGGCGCTGAGGGACAGGGTTTAGTGGTGGACTTGGCAGTTAATGGTTGGACTTCATGATATTAAAAGGTCTTTTCCAACCAAAACAATTCTGTGATTCTATGATTCTATATTGGAGAAGTATGTGCACATTTATGATGACATTCTCTGATTCAAAACCTTGTCTTCACCTTTATAATGAATCAGACAAATGTAATTGCTCTTTTTTTTTGTTCAGTTAGTTTTAGCTAAAGAATTTCAGTTAAACTATACTAATGAATAATGTTTTAATGTTGGTAGCATCTTGAATCACATAATATTGAAGACATGCATTGTTGAACAACTCAGAAGTTAAAGCTTCAGCTTTTGGTCTTTTTCTCTACTTACTAGGAAGTGAAGCTTCAGGCACTATGCAACAACTGTATTAATATTAAGCATAGAATTTGAGAACTGTAGATGGTTTCCTAAGTACATAGATTTCCCAAATTATAACCACCCAATCCTTTTTATAATGAAAATTATACCTTTGTGACCAGCACATGCATCTGTGTAATATGCATCTACCAAAAGTCTACAGTATTTTATACCTTTTGATGATCTTTGAATTAGTAAAAAGCTACCAAACTGAATTGGTGAGGTAAGATAATATAAATGCACCATTTTATTAGAGAAGTTTTATCAAAACTGCATTGGAAAAGGCAGCTTTTAATCCAGATTCCTGAGTCTTAAGCATTATTTTTTTATGGTTTTGGAATAACTATTTTTTTCAGACCATTTAAATGACTTAAGCACAATTGTTAGTAATGAACAGATTGACAAGATTTTGCATAGTTAGTGGCAACTGAAAACACATCCACTGCTTTCACCTATATTAAAAATCCAGTTTGTAGTAGTATTTCACAATTTTGTAAACCCTTAGTGCTATACCAATGTCTATTAAAGGCCTTTCTCAATATTATTGAAGAAATCTAAAATTCTCTAATGCTGAATCTCTCCCTGTATACAACATCTTGTCTGTTTCCTGTTACTTTCAAATTAAATTCCCATTGGAAATCACTAAGTAGGTAATGAAGAATTGCAACTCTAAAACCATAAAGAACACAAAAGTAGAATAGTTAAAATATCTCTATTAATACAAACCTCATTTTTGTCACTTCAAAGAAATTCCCCAGGCATTCATGTGCCTGTATACCATGAAGTTCTAGTGGTTACTGTTTGGATGATATAAAATTGTGCAGTCATTTCTCTACTCTAAATATTACTACAGTACATACTTCCTGATCTGCAGCATTACTATTTTATGCAGTGACAAACTAATTCAGCTACAAAGGAACTCACTTGATTGAACTCAAGTGCCAGAAAAGCTCTCATGTTCCTTTCAATTGGTATCTTCATCATAAAGTTATCACATGTAAAATTTACACCAACTATATGGACAGTCTCAGAAGCCAAATTTTTATATAAACTGATTGATGGGAACAGATGGGAAGATGTTCCTCTTCAAGGTTTCAGTCCTGGCCATTTACTTCTACATGGCATTACGTGGAGCAATAGGACTCTGATCTCAAGTGCTCATTCAGTATTCCTGGAGGGACAGAGCTTAAGTTTAGAAGCCATTTTAAAGCAAGCTATAGTCTATGTAATGAAGCAAGGCAAGTTAAGCATTCTGTCTAAGTCAGAGTCATTATTCAAACTAAAAGGTCTGAAAAAATTCATGGAAAAAATATTGTACTTTTGTTAGATGAGAATTAACTCAGAGTAAGAAGTTCAATTTCAGTATTTGTAGAAAAGCTGTTTCATACTTTACCTGGATTAGGAGGAGAGGTTTATATGGAGCTATAAGAAAAAAATGATGTGATACTGGAAAAGGTAGGTTTAATGCTCAGTAAAAATTGAACATTGTAGCCTGTGGGGGAAAAAACAAAGATCGTTAATATTACATTCTGCCAGTATTTTACTTTGTGCAGGACCTACTGCTACTGTGGCAGCTTTGACAAATCAGAATTGAAGTGTCAAACAAAACAGGCATCAAGATTTTATACTTCTGTTAGCTAACATTTAAAAGCTAAAGTTCAAAAGATGCGCTTAATTCTGGCTGACTTTATTGGAATACTAAGATTGACAAGTAAAACAGTTAAGAAATATTAACACTAGCAATCCATCTGTCATTAGAACAATTACTGCTGTGGCTGATATTCATTACTATTGCCTTATGATGCATCTGGAATAAAAAGTTTTGCATCCTGTACTGTGGGGGAGGTGGGGGGAGGTGAGAGAGGGTGCAGGGTTCACCTAGATCTCAATAAAAAAGGCCTGAAGACAAAAGGTTTCATAAAATAGCTGTTTTAATAAGATAAAACAAAAAGAGGAATACAGATAGTGAGTAAATCTTACATGCTTTCAGATGCTGAGAACCACAGTTCATGCAGCATCAGTTCAACCCTGGATTCCCATTGCACGCCGGGCAGATCCCATCCATGAAGAAGTTCCTCCTTTTTGGTCATTCAAGCTATTATAGGATTTTCTTACAAGAAAACAACTATTCATAATTTCTACTATCTAACAGGAATTGTGTTCTCATTATATTGATACTCTTGATATTCCTTGGATCCTTTTTTGTAATACTTTGTATATATATTTACATTCAACAAGAACTCAAATAATTGATTGTTCGCCCCCAAGGTCTGCTCTCTAGGCACTCCTGCCTGTATTAGTACAAGAAACATGTCTTTCCAAGTAACCTTTCCCTTGAGCTGTTGCATTTGAAATGCTTCAGGGTCTGTCTCCTCTTTTTTCAGTCTGATAATCACCAAGCTGTCTTAATGATAGAATAACATCCCCCACTGTTTTTCCCACAACAGCTCCTAGCAAGGAAATTATTGGTCCTTTCAAGGTCAATCGTGCACCCATATGTCTTGAAAACCCTAATATATGGGTTTTCATGCTGGGTATTGTGAAAGGCAAGGCACTAACTTCAATACAACTTGCTTAGAAGAACAAACTCTGCCTGAGACTATGAGCTTTTACCTCAGGATTGATGTAACCTGAAGACTCAACCTAAGCCAGCTCTTACCAGCTGAGAATGCCCCATACTGACAATAAAACAACAGATTTACCTTTAAAAAAAACCAAAAAGGTGTATAACCACAGCCAGAACATCAACCGACCAGAATCCAGTATAAAACCACTCTACCTGCATGGGACATCGGTTTAGAACAACGAAGATTAATACACCACTAACCATACATCCACATCATCTGCATGGGACAAGCACACACAGATTACATGAACAATAGTAACTGATTAGCCCACCCCTTTATATGAATAATTTGATCGGTCTACACAATTGTATTGTAACATATATAAACCCTGCCTTCCTCCATATCGGGATCCTCCATGCATTAGGCTGGGGCACCAATATGTGCATAGCTGATATGAGAGAATAAATTCCCTTGTCTCCCTCTTTGGCTGGCAAAGAACTGACTTTTACAGTGCCAAAGGTTTCATATCAGGACCTAAAAAGTTATGTGAATACATGCTTCGCTCTCCTGCTGACTGCCAAATTTTTTGCACCAGGTGGTGCTGGTCCGTTATGATCTCAATAAGAAAGGCACTCAGACTC
>VZRW01008046.1:252495-329909 GCA_013398125.1 Aegotheles bennettii | reverse complement strand
TGGAGGTATTTAAAAAATGTTTGAATGTGGTTCTTGGGAACATGGTTTAGTGGTGGACTTGGTAGTCCTGGGTTGATGGTTGCACTAAATAATCTTGAAGGTCCCCAGCCAGAGTGATTCTATGATTCTGCTGCCTTTGCTCCCTTATCCTTACCTTCCTGTATAATTTGCTTAGCTTTTAGTCAGATAACCTCAAGCTGGTAGACTTTTCTCACTGAAATACTTCATTTATGGAAATAAACTTCAATGGGTTTGAGATGTTTTCAAAAACAGAACATATATATATATATGTACATACACATATGCATAAGCAGAAACAGCATTCATAATTTTTAACTTGTCAGACAATGTATCTTGTCTAAACATCTTGTCCTCTTCTCTTTTAAGAGCCCATGTCATAAACAAATCTTACCAGTTATCAATAATACAAAATTTGCAGCTAATTAGTTCATAATTAAGGAATATTTTGATTATTCATGAAGTGTAATGAAATACAATTAATTTCACTTGTGTCTGAAATAGCTACTTTCTGCAAAAATATCTGATGTCCTCTTCATTCTTACATAGTCAATCCATTATATGTAAATGAATATTATTTCAAACACATTAAAATTTAATGAAACTGAAAATCACAGCACATGATGCAAATGTATACTTAGGATGATACAACCTGTGAAATTAGTAAACATTAATATTTTCCTTCAATGTAATATAAAACTAAAAAATATCCTGTGTCTACAGAATATCAATTAAATACTTTTTTTAGTATGCTCGGACCAAATACATTTAAATAATTAAGATTCAATTAGAATTTTATTAAAACAACAATAAAAATAGCCCAGAGGAAGGGGACTAAGGCTGAAAGTCCTTAGATTCAGCAGACTCAAATTGGGAATTTTGCATGTGTTTATATTTGATCTATTCTATAAGTCTTATATATGCCTATTGGTAAATACCTATAGGTAAATGGAGCTGACCCATCTCATCCCCAGTGAGCAGAAGAGTAAGTTTCTCTCTACTTCCTTCACAACATATAAGGGTAAGTTGGCTTACAGGATGCCAGAAAGCAACTGAACTCATGTTGCTGTGATATCTTGGGTCAAATTGCCTACCATTTGGAGGTGTTTGTTTCTTCATGCTGATTATAAATTCAACCTAGGAGGTAAGGCAGACCTCTCCATTCAACTGCTTCCCTAACTGATAGATGCATATCTTGTTACAAGTGAATAGCGTTCACTAAAACAGAAAAAATACAATTTCTGACACACTTTTTTAGAGCAGGAATTTCACACAAAAAGCTGTATTCTCTGTTCCAGATCACAGAATCATAGAATAGTTTGGGTTGGAAGGCACCTTAAAGATCATCTAGTTCCAAACCCTTTGCCATGGGCAGGGACACTTTCCACTAGACCAGGTTGTTCAAACCCTCATCCAACCTGGCCTTCCAGGGAGGGGGCATCCACAACTTCTCTGGGAAACCTGTTCCAGTGTCTTACCACCCTCACCAGAAAGAATTTCTTCCTATAATCTAAATCTACCCTCTTTCAGTTTAAATGTTCCATAATAATTTGGTTGGCTCTCCAACCTGAAATGATGAAGTTTATAATAAAGATATAATGAATTATAATGAGATATGCACTGTATAACTACATTATAATGAAGATGTAATTAAGTTTATTCATGAAGGAGCACATTTTGTTCTTGTGTTGTTTCTTGAAGTTTAAATCATTACACTGCTCTGCAAACATTTTTAAAGTTTTTTCTTTACAAAGTGAAGAAACTTTTTTCTTTTTTTTTGAAGGTTGAGTTTATCAGATTTCTAGACCTGGCCCTGTAATGAAACAAGTAGTAATATTTCCAAAAAACAACCACCAAAAAGATTTCATTTGCTCATTTATTTATTTTACTAGAGGTCAAAGTCATTAAGCTGTAGCAGGCCAGAAGTCAAGACAGCTGGCAAGATTAGGAAGTTGTTCTATTTTAATTTCTCATGTCTATTGGTTATTTGATATTTTTATGTAACTATATTCAAAACATTAAAATAATCTCCATTTTGTTAGGTGATAATAAAATGTGTTCTTATAAGATTAATTGTTTATTATAGGAGCACTGCCTTCTGTAAGTACCACATTTTAAAAAAATCATTACAACAAATGGATTTTTACATTGAGTCTCAATTCAACAGATTATTTTTGTACATCCCCATACCATAACTCTCTGCTGTATCCTGCATTATGCAAAACACATCTTAATTTTATATCTAGGATTGCATTTAAATCTTTGGAGATACACATATTTCTTTTTTAACTGGCAAGTATCCATATTTATGTTTTGAAACATTCCTGAATTTCCCCAACCCTTGAAACAACTCTGAACCTTAAGAGTTTAATTTGTAGCCACTGCAGTCTCTTAAGTCCAAAGCTGGAAGTTTTGTGATGCAACCTGAGGATTCAGTCACTGAATCTTGACTTAGGTTTCCTGTCTCCATGCCTTTCATCTCCTACTTCCCCCAAAAACCCAGAGACCTTTCAGAATTCAGAATAAATATTCCTTAACACTTTCTATATACTTTGTACTAAATGTGATGGCACTTATAATCTTATTTGAAATTATAATTCAGTTATCAATTCATAGTATAATCAAAACTCACTTTTGAGAGAATTAAAATTTTTATTTCAATGTGTTTTGCCAAGTTTGTGCTTAAAAACAAAGTTATGCTGAGACTATTTAACACACCCTATGGTCCCATCTCTGTCATGTGCTTATTGTTACAGATTTTTATTTTTTTTCAGATAGAACTTTAATCTATTTAAAAAAAAACAAAAAAAAGATCTACATGCAGCTCATGATTCATGGCAGTTATTTAAAAATATTGATTATAAATATTACTTTGTGCTGCATTCAGTACCTTGATTTTCAATGGTACTGTTAAATGCTTGACACAAATCACCTGGAATGCTCACTTCCACACACTAATGACAGTGTTTCTCCTTCTAAAGGCAGGAATATTGAAGTTTGATATTATGAACATTCATTTGTGACATAAGAGAAAAATAAAAGATAGCTACCTGAGAATCACAATATATAATTGTGCCATCATTCAGGATTGGGACCAAATATTCCATAATATTTTATGGTTATCAGTGACAGTAGGATAAACTCAGTGTTTTCTGTGCTTGCATTTTTTGTTTAGATCATTTGGATGTATTTTATATTGTTCTTTAGAAAAGCTCTCTCAGATGTTCATATACCTTCAGATCACTCCTCAATAACACTCTCACCTTTGTTTGATTGATTCAAGGAATTTTGAATCACATATTAATTACATATTTAAAAAATGAAAGTTTTTTTCAGACGATAATGATTTTTCATTTTAAGTTGAGTGAAATCTATAGCTCTGACAACTAATGGAAATTTAGCAAAGCTTAATAAAATGCATTTATGGTTTGCCAATGTAGCTTTCATATTTAAATAAAAAAATTACAAGGTTAGATCTCTTAAGAACTGCAGTCATAAGTTACTAATCTTTGAAGTAAGTCTTGTAGCTAAACAATTATGGATGATGTTGTTTAGGGTAAAAGAACAAATGAAAAAAAAGGAAAAGAGATGCTTTGATTTCCTGATAATAGTAATTATAGAGTTTTATCTTCTTATTTTTATTTCCACTCCATTTTTTTCCTGTAGAATTCTCTCATTCTGTAAAGACCTCAAGGAGTAAAATTTCAGCTGCTGGAATTTAATAAACTTTGTTTAAACAAAAGTTGGGAAGTGTAATTTCCAGCTGTAAGTTGGAACTTGTGCAGGTTCAAAGAACTTGCTTCAGAGAAGCAGGAACTCACAAGCAGACTTAATGGGGGGGGAAGAGGAAAAAAAAAAGAGGAAAAAACTGAAACTGTCCTGAATTTTATTTTAGTTTTTCAAATGTGATGCAATAAGCAGATGAAGAACAATTTATTTGTGCACGTTATTAAATCATTCTTTATACTACATTCTTCCTAGAGCAGTTAGAAATACTCATACATATAGGAAGGGCTGGGATTTGTTGGGACTGTCAAATTGTTTTGAAACCTGAACTCCCCGCTTAAATATCTTAGAAACAGGAAGATGTCCGGAGACTGGCTTTGTCACACAGAGTAACTGTGTATCAATGTTACCCTCTTGCAGCATGGAAAAAAAAGAATCTTCTATTCTTCTTCTATCAGCCTTTGCTCATCCCTGCAACACATGCAAGGTATTAAATACCCAGTCTTTATTGGGTAAAATATAGGTAATAAAGGAATAGTGTAAAAATAATGAGATGTATCTGTGTATGTGTCTCTCACAAAGATTATAAGTTTAAAAAGCTTACACATGACATTTTTTAAAAAAGGTTATTTAATCTTCCTATGTTGATCTTATTGCTAAGTTAAATAAGTAATTTATTAATATATTTCACTCTCACACCCACATAACTAATCTTTTTTTGTGAAATCATCCTCCCTTCTCTCAGTTTCAGTTACACATTTAATTTTTCTTGGTTACTCTAAGAAATCTTCAGGGAGAAGAGACATTTTCTCCCTTGCAGTCATATCTATTTTTATTTTGGACAGGTTTCTCTTAGCTGATCTTGACAGCCTGTTTTTTTCTGTGCCGTTTTGTATTGGAATCTATGTGAACTATTTTAAAAAATGCAATTTACTGTAGTCTGTTCAAATAGGCACTGGAAATATGTTAATGAGTTCTGAGCCTGGATTTTGCATAAACAACTCATACTGTATGCACTTTTTATTTGTATTTTTATTCCTAAGCATAGAATCGCTCAGCTGATATGACTGGAAAAGGCCTCTTGGGTCATCTGTTTCAATCTTTTTGTGCACAGCAGATTTTTTTTCACTACTAGTCTGTCTTCTGGAGGTGTATGTATATGTGAACACATAAACGCATGAATCATACAATCATAGAATGGGTTGGGTTGGAAGTGCAAACCCCCTGCACTGAGCATATATTCTTAAAATTTAGTGTAATCTCTGTCAGGCAATTATAGCAGCTATACCTCAATTTTCTCTCTGGTCTTTATTTCATTACCTAATTTTTCTTAATGCCAAAAAAACATGTCAGATGTAATTACCTTTTTTTTTCAGTTGCAAGTCTAGATATGCTCTCTCATGCACTTCATATATTCTACCTCTTTCCTTTGAAAAAATATGTTTAAAACAGGATTCTAAGATACAGTTGCACTCTGTATCTTCTCTTATATAGAGAAACATGATTTTCCTTTCCTTCCTTCTCAGTTTCCTACATTAATGTCCTTTATCACCTGCCAGGGAAAACTGTACTGTGTGGAAACATTAGACTTGCAAACTGAGATTAACCTGACTGTGCCATTACTGTGTTACTCTGAGAAGAATCAGGTCAGATTCTCAGTTTGCAAACCTGAAGGAGGGAACTCTACTCACAGAAATGGCTGCCTCACAAATTCGTAGACAAGGATTCTGGTTAATGCCTTTGGTCAACAACTAAATGTTGGAAATAATGAAAATTACATTCTTGGTAAGAGTATCATCCCCTGTAAGAATGACAAAGCAGTCAAGATTAATTGTTCAATTTCAAAAGTAACTCGGTAATTAACCTAACACAAGTCTACTTTGAGAAGCTGGTTTTCATCTTTCACTGTTTTGTTGTTTAACCTCAAGCTTGAAGCCAAAGATACTTCCAAAATTATAGACTCACAGAACCACAGAATGACTGAAGATGGAAAAGACCTCTGGAGGCCATCTGATCTAACACCCTGCTCAAACAGGGCTGGCTAGAGTTGGTTGGCCAATACTCTGTCCAGATTCTTTTTTGAGTAACTCCAGGGATGCAGACTCTACACCTTCTCTGCACAACCTGTTCCAGTGCTCAGTCACTCTCACAGTAAATTAAGTATATCCTGAAGTTCAAATAGATGGTCCTGTGTTTTATGTGGTACTCATTGCCTCTGGTACTGTCACTGGCTACCACTGAAAAGAGCCTGGCTCTCTATTCTTTGAGTCCTCCCTTCAGGTATTTGTACACATTGATGAGATCCTCTGGATCCACAACTGTCTCAGCCTTTCCTTAGATAAAATGTACTCCGGTCCCTTAATCCTTTTAGTGGTCCTTTGCTGGATCTGCTGGAGTAGCTCCATATCTCTCAGCCTAAGACTGGACCCAGTACTCCAGATGCAACCTCACCAATGCTGAGCTGAGAAGATCACCTCCCTCAACCTTCTGGCAACATCTTTCTAATGCAGAATTAAATTATTGCCTTGTTGTATCACAAAACAAATGTAATTCAGATGGTGAAGGGCACCCTCAGAGTGCTTTGTTTCATCTGGGAGGATCATTTTAATTCAAAACACACCATTTGGTCAAATATAAAAATGATATTTTGTTTTTGTTTTTTTTTCACTTGATTTTATTTATGATGAAATGATTCAAGCATACAGTTTTGGGATGCTTTTGGTGAAGCAGACCACTTTTTCTTTTTATGTATTAGGAAAAATATGTCACAAAATGTTACCTCGAGCAGTAAAATATGAAGACTTTCTTTTTTCAGACAACAAAGAAATCTGAAATGTGAAAATAATGTATTCACTTCCATGTCCATAAGGAAGTATTTTCTAACACTTATAGATGTATTGTGTTTACATAGTTTTCCCAGTTTTCATACCAATCTCCTCAGCCCCCACTGGTTTAGTTTGCAATTATTGTCTTAGCTCTTTAGCATGTTTCCCCAGCTCACACGCTCTTGCTTTTAAACTCTGTCTCTTCTTCCCTTTCAAGCCTGCATACATCTCTCCTGTCTGGTTGCTTCTATTTTTCCCTGTTTAGTCTTTCTCCCTTACCTTCTTTCTTATTTCTATTCTTATATTGTAGCTTTTCTTAAATGCAACCTCTTCCTTCTTCTTGTTCAGTTGAACAAACCGATCAGTAATATGAGAAAGTCTCTCTAGTGTAACATGTGATTGGGAAATCATCTGTTACACACTGAAAGCACAACAGGCTTTGAGAGTCTTAGTCTGGTAATGATTTGTGTGCACTAAGAGCTGTGGGGGATGAACTGCATTTAACAAGGGTCAAATCTTGTGAGAAGTAATGGGAAAAAAATCAATGTCTACTCAACATATGCAAGCCAAGTTTGGAGAAGTACACAGCACTTTTTCTAAATACTGTAGAACTTTGCAAATTTAACACCCAGTGAATAATATCTTGCCTCAATGATGGCATATTGTCAAATGCACAGGTTCTTCTCAAGAATTCTGTGTTTTGTTTGGAGGACAGGCAAAACAGCACCGTCTTGGCAACAGCTGATCAAAATTTATTGAAAAATGTAAACTTGAACAGTTGCTCCTTGCATATACTTTGCTTGCTTTCTGGTTTTGTGCCCAAATTATTTAAATTTAGCAAATTTACCATACAAATCTGAACTGTGAGACAAAAAAGTTAAACATCTATAATTCTTGATTTCTTGCTATATTGTTCATAAAAACTTTAAAGATATTATTTAAATATTATTTTAATTATTATATATAACTTTTAATCTTATATTCTTAATACAATTGCCCAGAGAACAACACTTCCATTTTGAAATGATTTCTTAATCCTTCAAAATACTATTTTTTCCCATCAAAGCAAAAAAAATATCTTTTGGAATGTATTTAAAAGATAAAATTTCTTGCATCTTCTTTTATTGAAACTGATATTTTCAGTTTGGGGAGAATAAAAACATAATTTAAAAAATGTTCTGTATGGCACTCAGTAGTCCCCTTTGATGAGAAATAAATTCATACACTTTTCAATCTCTTGATTAATGCACTGGTCCAGGATAGATGAAATACAAATTCAAGTCTTTGATCTTCTTGTATCAGAGGGATCTGATATGAGAAGTTCTCCACTGAATAAAAAGTGGCATCTGAGTTGCTCCATACTCAGGATGAATGCTTTGGTCAGTTGTCCAATAAAGCATGGTAATGTCTTTTTTATCATCCAAAAGAAATTTCAAAAAATCAAAAGGATCTTTGAAAGAATGGGATTTTGACTTGATGACAAAAGCTCTCATGTTTTTTTGCCTTTAGATTATGGATGCTGTTCTATTCTGCCTGTTAAGAGGACACAGATCAATTCTTCTCAGAACACCATGGAAGAACATCCCTCTCTCACAGTCACAGTCATGTTCATTTCTGAGTGAACAAAAGGAGGATTTATTGGAGTTCTACAGAAAAAAAGAAAACAAAAATAAAGAAGATAACTGAATGGTGCCTATGAATAGGGAAGAAACTTCTCTTATGCAGCCTGATGCCTTGTTGTAGCCAAGCCTTTATTTGATTCATCTCAAAGTTTTAGTGACAGTAGTTGGATGAGTACAAATGTGAATGAAATAAAACCTTTCCTTTCCAGTGCCCTCAATCTCTTGGCAGTCACAAAGGAGAAGATGCAAATCTGAAGTTGTACTTAACTCTTTTCCTTCCTCAAGCATTTAGTGTTTTCTTACTGGATTATATGTTTGGGAGCGTCCTTCCCCGTCCTTGCCTTATTGCTAACAATAAGATATTGTCAAACTGAAGAAGACTGTGCAGAGATTTTGGGGAATTTCCATCAAATGAACTCTAGTGGAACAAATTAGACAAATGTGAAAGATCTAGGTACAGATAAGCTTCTCTGAGGCAGAGAATGGACTAAATAAACTCCGAAGGCCCCTTTAAGATTCAAGATTTTATAAGGAAAACTGATAAGTAAGTTACTAACTAACTCTTACTTATTTATGTGATTGTATGATTTTTGTTTGGAGTATGGACAAAATAAGGTCTTCTCAGCCACAGATGAAAAACTGAAGTGTTCCAACACAGAAGCATGGACTTTCAGCCTTCCAACATCGAAAACCATACCTCTTACTGATTCATTAATCGATCCTATCTTATTCTGGATAAAGATTGCCTCTCGATTTCTCTTCTGCTGGGCTGATAAATAAGTTAGCTGTTACATATTTCAGTTGTCAGTTTGATAACAACCTTGACAATGTCTCTTACTGAGCATTTATGGATTCAAAAGCTGTTCTCAGTACTCCATTTGCCAGTACTCAGTCCAAATGAAATAATTCAGGATTGTTAGAGAGAAAGGAATTTCTTACCTTTATACACATACTAAAACATTGTTACATAGTTGCTCTTGTAAAGCAGTAGTCAATGATGTTAACCTGTAAGCGTTCACACAGAAATGTGCTTTACAAACAGATGGAAGAGGTACTTTCTCAGCTGTTCATTGCCAGCTCTCCTTGCTAGTGATTATCACTCCCTTAAATGTCTCAGTAGAGCTGCTCATGTCAAAATTGCTGTCAAAATGAGGTAGGTTAAGTTAACAAGTTTAAATGCAAGATTTTTTCCTAAGACAGAACACTCTGAAGCTGTCTTGGCAGCAGCAAAGATAGCAAGCATATCAGAGTGATGGTAAATTCTGCCTGGGAATCAGGATGGACAGAGACAATGATAAGCAGCTGGAGACATCCATCAGGTAACATGGATCTAGAAAAGGATATATGTCCAAAGCATAATAGTACAACATCACATTGCAAAAAGTGCATTTCTTTTCCCTTTTGTTCACTCTTGGATTTCCCTCCTTCCCCAATATTATACTTTCTCTTTACTAAATCAACTATTTGTTCTGCTGAATACTGCAGTAGCTAGCCACATCCACTGATTTAGAGAGAAATGTTTTTATCCGTGGTTGCTCTATTGTTCATGTTAGGTTTATACACTCTCAGATCACCTGGAAGGCTTAAACAGATTATTGATTGCATTACCATTGAATTAACAGTCTATAGGGAGTTCTTCCAGAGTTTATGCTTATACATTGGTTTACTGCTGCCTGCAGGAAGATGGGCATGATGTCTGCTTCTACCAAACTTACCACTGTTTTTTTTGTTTAGTGAACCTGAACTGGAAAAGTTAGTTTGTACCAAATGAGCACATCACTAGTGTTGTTCCATCTTGTTGAAGAATTCAGGCCAGATTTAAGCATTGCTGTACCACAACATTTTTCTTCCAGGATCTAATTCACAGTATGGGCTTATGTCTCAGAATCCATAATGTTGATGTGATGGAGAGATGGAAGAAGAGAACCTCATCCAGATCCTGCATCAAAGCATTCGTAACAGGAAAGAGTGCCTACAGAAGTGCTTTCACTAGCTGGAGAGAACTGACTTGACAGATCACAAATTCAAAACGAGGGAGTTCTCTTCCTCCATCTTGTTTTTCCCTTCCTCACTCTTGTCTACATAGTCCTTGCTCACCTCACCTCACTGTGACATTTAGCTGAGGCCTTTGTAAGTTACTTCATTTCAGTAGCTCAGCAAAAATGCTAACAAACCTGTAGACCAACTGTACCTTATCAGCTTTTTGTTAAGCTGATAAATAGAATTGGCTCAGCAAGGTATCCTCCAAGCCATATAACACAAAGGAGGGAATGATGCAGACAAGAGCAGGGGAATGAACAGTGAAATTGTCACTTTTGCCTGCAGAAAGTTACTCAGGCATTTCTGCTGCTCAGGGAAATATACCAGAAGGTGTTAAAAAAGTGGCACTGCTCCTTATCACCTGGAAGACCATCTGAGTCCCATTAAAGCAATTAAGTATTCATACTTATTTTAATATCACCTAGATCAAATGCTGTATAAACAGACTGGGAAATCACTACTAGTAAGTTATTAACATGCAAATGGACTCTGATCTTTGGTATGGGTGTATATTATTCAAGGATGTTAAGTTGTTAGGAATGAAATACACACTTCAAATTTATAAAACACTTTGTATGTATGTAGTAATCTTCATAACTAAATCTCAAAATAATGACTTCACAATTGTCTGTGATTAGACATCATCACAACTAATTATTTATTAATTTTCATTCCCTTTCTCTACATTTCCTCTGATTAATTGGCTTGATTTTTGCAAGATGTCAAAACTTAAGGTATTTAAAAGTAAATGTATAAGCTTTTAAATATTATGGACAGACTTATTCTTGAGGTGTTAATAACCTCCCTTTTCTACGACTTAAAAGTCTTCTGTGTTGATCCTATCAAAAAGGTCTTTTCTTCCACACCACCACTTAAATTTCAGTGCTACTTCTTGACTTTCTCAGCTCTTTTATCTCACAGTATTAATAGCTGACAAACAGCAGAAATTAACCATGCAGTTCATATGAGAGAATCATAGAATTGTAGAAAGGTTTGGGTTGGAAAGGACCTTGAAGATCATCTAGTTCCAACCCCCATGCCATGGGCAGGAACACCTACTAGACCAGGTTCCTCAAAGCCTCATTCAAACTGGCTTTCAGCACTTCAGGGGAGGGTGCATCCACAACTTCTCTGGGCAACCTTTTCCAGTGTCTTACCACCCTCATTATAAAAAATTTCTTCTTAATATCTAATCCAATGCAGAAGAGAACCCATTATTTCACACCATTTTGATTTTCCCTATTACTTTTTTTTTTATATTCCATGTTAGTTAACACTTGGGTCCTATGGTCATATTGTATGTGGTCATAGAAGTCTGCTCAAATAAGATAGCATTACACTTGCATGATTCAAAGGACTGATAGGGAGTTTTAGGATGAATACTGTAAACTCAACTTATTACATGTTCTGCTGCTGACTAGTCTTTTCACCTCATTCAAACTTGAGCACATTAAATATCATCATCATGTATATGTGGAAGCCATCTAAAATAAGCAGCAGAAAAATGTTGAGATAGCTAAAATATGTAGGACTGAAGTAGCTGGAGATCAGCACTTAGACACAAGCGATTTCCTGTTATGCTCCTGCCCCTAAAAAATCTCCCCAGTAAATCATATCTTTGCACATACCTCTGTTGTACCATAATGTAATTTGTATTCATAAAAATTCTACATTTATTATTTAACCTGCAAGTTAATGTAATTTAAAACCATGTAAGCTAATAATTTAAATGTGGACATTTTATATGTTTAATGTATGAAAGTGAAATTCAGTATTTGGCATGTTTTTGCAGTAATAGTCACTCTAGAAGCTACTTCAGTGACTTTAATGTTATTCTGTGTCTCAGCATTGTTGTTAATTTCATCCTGTAACTAATTTAAGGAGTCATTGCAAATAAAATTCTCCATGCCTGTTAATATGGAGACTGAAACTAGTAACGCAGACTGTCTTTATCCAGTCGCCTATCAAATTCTGTTCACTTTTGCTTACACAACCATTCCTTCTGTTCCTTCCCTGTTCCTTCTGTGCTATGCATTTCTTTACGTATTTGTCCAAATAATAGGACTACTAGTTTTGGATACCTCTGTGTGTGTTTAGTATACGAAGTAAGCTGAAATTTTCAGTACCTGAAACTCTCCAGCACTACTAAATTTATCTTTAAGGAATACTACTGAATGCCTTTGTATAGACCACATACTTGCCCAAAGAAATCTGTGTTACTCTTGAATTCATGTCATTTAGCTCTAATGGGATATGACAGTGAAAAATGTGGATGCCTCTGCTCTGCTGGGAACTCTCCTCATCTTTTAACCTCACTGTAGTTCCATGTTGAA
Organism: Aegotheles bennettii; assembly: GCA_013398125.1. Lineage (NCBI taxonomy): Eukaryota > Metazoa > Chordata > Aves > Caprimulgiformes > Aegothelidae > Aegotheles > Aegotheles bennettii. The sequence continues at coordinate 317,345 of VZRW01008046.1, read as the reverse complement.
CAATTTGAAGTAACCCCAGCCCTGTGGTACAAGTTTGTTGGGTTTTTTTTAGCTAGAAATAAACCCTTTTCCTTCCAGTAAGTGAAACTTCATAATTGATTATAAACTTGTACAACTTTTTTTTCTCAGATTATTGAAAGTATCTTTAAAAGACAATAAATAAAGAGTGACTTTTTATTTGGCAATTTTATTATGTCAACTCCCTAGGGGTATAATGAAATTTTCTGAAACATAACAATACTAAGAGCTCAGGAAATGTGATGCAATTAGTGTCTGTATTCACACTTGTGTTTCATGAATGCCAAGAAAGAAGACAAATGGGATTTTGAATAGCCATACTGGAAACTACGGAAATTTTCACTTGGAAGTCAGTATAATATTGTGAAAATAACAACTTTAACTCACAGCCTTCATGCAAGCGTACAAATTAGCAAAATATTTAGAATAAATGTTCAAAAATATTTTGTATTATAAATGTAGCACAAATATCCACATAAAAGTAGATACATTAAATCTAAATTTACATACAGGTATACACACATATATGTGTATATATATATACACATAAACATGTTTGTTACATCTTTGTGTGTATCTCTACATGCCTGTGTGTATTGGTGTAGCTATTTGTGTCTTTAGACTATTATATTACAAATAAATGCATAGGGATGGAAAATTGTCTGCGCAAACTGGAAAAATGTACTAGCAGATTTAGAGCATGCAAGCTGAAAATGTTTCCTTTTGTGGCAATAATAATGCTGTAACAGCTATGTCAATAAATATGTTGTAATTCTATAATATCTCTATGTAGCTGGGTAGATTTACAGAGCAATATTTAAAATCAGCACATGCATGTGGTATGCTTACATGTTAATATTATATCTTCTGTGAATAAAATACAATATTTTTTATACTAGAGTAGCATTGTCATGAAATAGTAATCCTAGTTTCACTCCAAATTTTTTGACTACAATTCTCTTTCGTATGAAGTATACTATATAGGCAGACATGGCTTGTAGTGAGTAAATGTTGCAAAATGAGTAACATTATTTTACTCAGATGACAGTACTTAGGTACTTTCACTTGAGCTGCCTGCTGGCTGAAGAAATACAAGCAGAAGTTAATGAACAGTGGCAAAATGTGAATTTGCTGGAAGGCTTTTACTGGAAGAAACAAGGTGTCTGTGATGTCTCTTTTTATTTCCTATCTTTAATGATCTAAAAAAGCAAAGAGCATATTAATGTAATTCAGTGATAATCTGTCTGATATTACATGGAAAGGAATATTGAACACAGCTGAAATAGAGATAAAACAAAGAGATGAGCTGTTAGAAACAAAGCACTAAACAGTAATATGAAGTCAGACATAAAAATAGTGCAAATTAACATATATATACAGTTAGACTGAAATAACATCACTGCTGAAGTAGGTTTCATCATGCTGGATACTACTAGAAAGTATTGAGACAACATGAAATACAGTACTAGTCAACCAGAGAAAGAATCTAGACACAAGGACATGCTTTCCACAAACAATGGAAAGAAAAACTGAAGCAGAAACATACCAGCATTGAATCTGTGCTCTTGATGTCACCTTAGAAAATGTCAGTGTAGTGTCATTCTGCAAATGCAGAATCAAACAATGAACAATATATGTTGGTGTTTTTTTCAACAACAATACAGAACTCTGTCTCATCTATAAAGCTACTTTTCCACTGCTGCTGTGATCTATTTAGATTATGAGTTCTTCAGAGCAGAGACTGTATTTTTGCAGAAAACTTGACTGCAGCAAGGTTTCCAAGATACTATCATACCACCACCATAGGTGTTAATAATTATGGTTCAGTGTGGTTTCTTCCTCTTACATTATCACAGTATTACTTAATGATAACCTTGACACTATGAAGGCTTAAAAAATAGACCTGGTTTTGATTTAACATAGTTAATATTTTTAACATCTGTATTGCATGTACCTCTAAATATTCATCTTTTGTCATTTGTACTTGCCAGGTAGCAAAAGCTTTTTTGATTTTGAGCAGATTCGTAAACAGTTTTTCCATTGCAAAACAATTTCTGAGTATTCAAAAACTGTTCCTGTTTGACATTAGGATTAAATCAAAACCTTTTGAAATTTAAATCATAGTGGATAAAATAAGGAGAGAAACTGGAGGACAGCCATCATCAGCAAAATTATTTGGGCCATGGCAAAAAGAGTTTCTAGTTCCTTCTCTGCTCAATTTGAAATTGGAGAGGTTTATTCTGCATGTGTATCTCTTTATCTGACTATTCTGAAATAGAAATCTTTCAGGAGATCTTAATGATTTCACAAATAGGATACTAGTTATGTCTAAAGTGTAGTAAAAAAGGATATCCTGCCAGGCTAAAGCTGATCTAGGTCAGGACTTCACAAGGTTTTTTGCTCATGTTTCTCTCCTGCACATCTATTTTGGTTTCATTCACTCTGTGGCGCACCCCGATCTGTTTCCCCGGACTGCTACAGACATATATAAACATGGTGGATAACCTGGGGCACCTAAACTGCCCCTTGATGTTTAATTTTAGGCAATGGCCATTGTCCCTTACAAAGAGTAGCAGCCTAATCATTGTGTTAAAATCTTTTTTAATGTAACACTGATTTGCTTTGCATTTGTTCCCTGGAACACTATCTTAGAATTATCTAAACTTTTTTACTCAAAATTCCATAAACACTGGTGAATCATTACTCAATTATATATACAAATAACTAATTAGCATACAGAAATAAAGGAAAAAAATTCCTTCCCAGTTCCAGTGGATAGACAAAGGAAATAAATTGGTGACTTTTTTTCACAGCTTCCTACTCCCTGCACTGTCCCCATTTACTGTACCATCTGCAACACGAAAAATCATCCACTATAATTTAATAAGTGACATTTAAATATACTATATATATAAACATAAATATATGAGATATTACAACTGTCTAGAAAGCACTCAGGATTTTCAGCTCTTTTGTTTAGCTCTGTTAAGTTAGAATAGCAGAGTTGCTTTGAAGAATCATAGGATTATAGTGGATGGCATTTCACAACTGTTAAATGTATTTTTCCCAACATCCCAAATGTCCATCTCTTCTATTTCCACATATAAATGATCTTAAAGCAAATTACAATAAAAGAAGCATAGAGGTCATATTCCAGAACACAGCACAAATCACATCAACCTGCAACATTAGACCTATAGAAATGACATACAGGCTGCTAAATGTTTGTGCATACAGCTATGGACATAGTGAAATAATTTATGCTGCCTCCAGATTCAAACTATTTCTTTGTGTACATCTCAGGGGAAGTCCTTTTGCTAGATGAAATCTGCATAGTATTTATTCTTTGTAATCTAATATTTGGGAAAACATCTGAGTGATTTATTACGAGCTACCTAGGAGTGATCCATAGCAATGCACAATGCCAAAGAAGAGGGCAGGGCACAGTGTCTGCCAAGTAGCGTGTCTGCATCAGTCTGATCTGCTGGAGAGAAACAGACTGTAAGTGTATGTGTCAGTGGGGCAAACTCGTTTTGCAAACAAAATTAAATTTAACTTATTACAAAAAAAACCCATGAATAACTGGCAATAGGACCAGAATAAGACTCAAGACCTTTCTCCACTAAGTCACATCTAACAAGTCTTTTTTTTTTTTTTACTTCTATAAAACAAGGATTGCCATGAGACTTGTGAACATAAGTGATAATAGATTGCAAAAAAGAAATGTCAGTTCTATTGGAATAAATAGAAATGTCATCTTCAAAATGCAGGAAGTTTCTGGCATGTTCTGGCATGATTATGTGGAACTGCACCATACCTCATGGCACACTTTTGGGCATCATACCTCAAGAATAGTTTTTATAACCACTATAGGGAGAAAATTCAGGCTGCCAAAGCTCATTTGGAGCTAAAGTTGGCCAGAGCTGTCGGGAACAATAAGGCGTGTTTTTGAATACATTAATGGCAAAAGGCAGTGTGGAAATAACATTGGCCCATTATTGGATAAGGATGGTCACCTCACCAACAGGGATATAGACAGGGCAGAGGTGTTTAACGCATTTTTTGCCTCCATCTTCAACACTGATGATACACCAAGGGGGTCTCAGCGCCCAAACTGGAAGACCATGACTGCAACAATGATCAACTCCCAGTTGACCTGAACTTGTGCAGGATCTGCTGCTACAGTTAGACCCTTATAAGTCCATGGGGCCTGATGGGATTCACCCGAGAATCCTCAAAGAGCTAGTTGACATCATTACTAAGCCTCTCTTAATGATTTTTGGAAGAGCTTGGGAATCTGGAGAGGTCTCAACTGACTGGAATCTGGATAATGTTGTTCCAGTTTTCAAGAAGGGCAGGCAAGAGGACCCTTGAAAGTACAGGCCAGTCAGTGTCACTTCAATACCCAGTAAAATTATGGAAAAAAGATTATTCTGGGAGGTATCAAAAAACATCTGGAGGACAATGCAGTCATCAGTCACAGTCAACATGGTTTCATGAGGGGGAAATCCTGCTTGCCAATCTTAATTTCCTTTTATAGCAAGGTAACCCACTTAAGTTGATCAAAGAAAACCAGTGGATGTAATCTTTTTGGACTTTAGCAAAGCTTTTGATACTGTCTCTCACAGTATCCTTCTAGACAAAATGTCCAGCATACAGCTGGTCAAACATGTTACATAATGGGTGAGAAACTGGCTCACAGGTCAGGCACAAAGAGTGATGGTGAATGAGGTAACACCAGGCTGGAGTCCTGTCATTAGTGGGGTTCTGCAAGGCTCCACCCTAGTCCCAGTCCTATTCAACATCATCAATTACTTAGATGAAGGACTTGAAGGAATTATAAGCAAGCTTGTGGATGATACTAAATTGAGAGGAGCTGTTGACTCCCTCAGGGGCAGACAGGCCCTGCAGAGAGACCTCGACAAATTAGAGAGATGGCCAATCTCCAACCACATGAAGTTTAACAAGGGCAAATGCTGTATTCTACACCTGAGATGGGGCAACCCTGGTGGTATGTATAGACTAAGGAACGAGTGGCTGGAGAATAGCGACATGGAGAGGGATGTGGGGATCCTGGTGATGGCAAACTGAATATGAGCCAACAGTGTGTCCTGGGAGACAGGAGGGCCTATAGTGTCCTGGGATGCATAAAGCATGGTGTTGCCAGCTGGTCAAGGGACGTGATTGTCCTGCTCTACTCTGCACTTGTGTGGCCTCACCTTGAGTACTGTGTGCAGTTTTGGACACCACGATATAAAAATGATATCAGACTACTAGAGAGCATCCAAAGGAGGGCCACGAGGATGGTGAAGAGTCGGGAGGGGATGTCTTATGACAAGCGGCTGAGGCCACTTGGTTTGTTCAACTTGGAGAGAAGGAGGCTGAAGGGTCAACTCATTGCAGTCTATGGCTTTCTCATAAGGGGAAGAGAAGGGACAGGTACCTATCTCTTCACTCCTGTGACCAATGACAGGACTTGGGAAAATGGCAGGAAGCTGAATCAGGGGAGGTTTAGGTTGGATATCAGGAAAAGTTTTTTCATCCAGAGGGTGATAGAACATTGGAACAGGCTCCCCAGGGCAGTGGTCACAGCACCAAGCCTATCTGAGTTCAAGAAGCATTTGGATGATGCTCTCAGGCACATGGTGTGATTCTTGTGGTGCCCTACACAGAGACAGGAGTTGGACTCAGAGATCCTGAAGGGTTCCTTCCAATTCAGCACATTCCATGATTCTATGATTCTATGATCCTAAGACCAAATCTATCCTGAGATCTCTGAAAATCTGTGAAATTATCTTACTGACACGGCTTAAAGCCAACTTCTTAAAAACAAGGTATTACATATTTTCCCATTCATCAGTTCAAAGTATGTTCCCGTCAGCTTCTTCTGATTCAACCTAGATGTCCTACCTTACCCCATATACTTCTTCAAACAGATCACTGGTTTTTGATACCTTTCATTTCACTCTTGTCTAAACAGTTTGCTTCCAAGGCTAGATAATAGAGCAGAGATGGGCAAGATCTCACTGATAGATTTCCTGTGATAGAAAAAGAGAGTTTATTAGATTTGGATGAACCCAATATCTTCTAACATTTTGTTGAGGGGGAGTGTACTATGAAAGGAGTCCAGAATCATTGGTAGCAAAAGTAGTTTATTACCCTAAAAACATAACTCTGATGAAATATTTTCCAGGACAAAAAATTTTTTATTGATAAATTATTGAAGCTCCTGGGAATACCTTCACAGCTATACATCTGGAAATGTTGCCTTTGGGAATACTTCTTGCTGAATCACTATTTTACTTTCCTTCTTCAGTTACTAACAGTGCTTTCATGCTCCCTTGGAGTAAATGATATTCAAGCAGGTGGGCAGCAACATGAGAGGCAGAAAAAATCAGATATTGTATTCATAAAATAACACTCAGATCTTTTCCAAGTTCATGATAGTAAAAAAGCTAGTTCTATTTTAATAGTGTAAGAGATTTTTTTTGTCACTTCCTTTCTAAATAAAGTAGAAATAAATTTAAGTCTTTGAGACCTGCACAGATCACTAAGTGTTGATATGAAAAATTTAGTAGTCCAGGAAACTTTTGAGACTAATAATTCTTTTCAACATTGCCAATGGAAAAAGTCAGAGACAAAGGGATTTTAAGATCAGAAACAAAGAAAAATCAAGGGGCGGGGCAGGGGGGTATGATGGAGGGCTTGAGGTGATGACAAGTAGGAGAATGGGAAAGACACTACTTAAAATTCAGCCATCAAATTAAGAAAAGGAAGAAGGTGTTTTTATTTTCTATAAGGGAGTCTAGCATTTCTCTTGAGAATTCTGTAACATCCTGAGGACATTGCAGAAGCAGCATACCACAAGCTGATCATCTGGAGAGCAGGTTTGTAATGTGGCACTTTTGCTCTATATTGTGATAACAAGAAGTGAGATTTATCAATATGAATATAAGATGTAATTTTATAAGACTGCTAATCATACAAGATTTTTACAAGGGTCTATTTTATTTGAATCCTTAAATGTTTCTTGTCCTTAAATTTCACCTGGATGGTTTAAATTAATCAGAAAAACTTTTTTTTCTTCTTTTTCACTATATCAGGATATAATAGGCATTTAGAAAACCTCCCAGTCTTGATTTGAAGCTATCAAGAGATATGAAAACCTGTCACTAGCATTGACAGATTTTCTTCCATAATGTTTGAAAAAGCACAACTTATTTCCACTGTGGATATCTAGTTTCAATTTCCAACTTCTGGTTCTTGTTATGATGTCTTCCACTAGATAAAAGACCTCTGTAGTAATTAATGTATTTTTTTTTCTGTGAACATACTTACACACTGTAATCAAATTACCTTACAATCTTATTTGTGATGTGTTCTATATTTCACTTTAAGGTACTTTCTTCAACATTTCCATCATTTTTGCTAATCTTTTTTTCATGAACTTTCCCTAACTTTTATCCTTCTTTTAAAATAGAGACCAGAATTACAGAGAATATTCTGATAACGTTCCCAGCAATGTTAAAATCAACTACACACTATAATTAACTTTTCCTTCTCCAAGAATCAGATTACTTCTTGTTGCTACAACACTGTTCTGAAAGCTTGCCACTATGACTCTTAGATTTTATCAACCTCTTTTCAGGAAAAGATCTTATTCTGCAAGTGCAAAGTCCATTATTAATTATTAATAAATGAATAGCTTTCTATCTGGTTGCATTAGAAATACTTCATTTGGATATGACCATTTTATCAAGCTATCCAGATTACTTTAAGGCACTTAGATTCTCCTTATTATTTACCATTGTGATAAATTGTATGCCTTCCAGATGTTTTATTGCTGGTAATTAGAAAATTGCTTCCTTATTATGCACCACTGGACAATGTCCTGTTCCCTGTGGAACCCCATTCTCCTGTATAGTGATGATTAACCACTGATGGTTTATTTTTAAGAAGTCAATAAACCAGTTCTTGATCCATTTAACATATTATACTTTATGATACTATGCTGTGCCTACTATCTACATTTATTAAAGAGTGAAAATTAATGTCCTGGAAATCTTAAAAGTTCCTTCAGTTTCAGATTGATCTAGCCTACCTTCATGAAAGACTGGTCTCTTCATTAAGGAGACATCAGAAATCATGCTTATGTAGTCTCATTCTGCACTAGAAGGTAATCTATCAGTGCAACCCCATAATTTATTTTGAGCTAAACAAGGTTGACACTAGCAACATAGAGGGCAATTTGCATTCAGCCTTTCCTGTTTTGTTTTGTTTGTGGTTTTTTTTTCCCTTCATGTAATGAAAACAATTGCTATGAAAATTTTCTACCTAAAAATTCTTCCAAGACCTTGAAAATCTGAAATTATCTCTGCATTCAGATGTAACATTTCTTTTATCTGTTCCGAAAGATTATTAGCAGTGATTTTCTAAACCACCTTACAATCCTTATCAGTCTTACAACTACAACTCCTCTGTTTTTAACTGAGGAGGACAATGTAATATGATCAATATACCAGAGAACTCCTCTGTCTCTCAATGACGCGGATGAATTGAAAGTAGGAGCCCATCCCATCTTCAAGCTCTTTGGGATTAACTATTTTTCTCAAGTGGTAGTGTGTTGCATAAGAAAGATCATCTACCAATGTAACCCCTCAGAAATACATAGTTATTCAACTTTGTAAGTGAAAGAAACACTAAGGAAAAAAGGGGACTGAACAGAAAATTAAAACTCTGGTTGTAAATCTAGATATAAAAACACTTTAGGATTATACCACCTGTATAGTTCTGTTTTCAAAATTGGTGACACTAAGCAAACAATGTTTGAAAGCTATTTTGAAAAGGTTATTTGGGATAATTTTAACTTCTGAAAAACATGCCGATGTCCTGTTGATATCAAAGGGGAAAAAAATCATAGTTAGAGGATGATGATATTTTTAGACTTTGACCTGTTAAGGCACTACAGGGAGGAATATTCCGGTCACTGAGTTTTAGAAATTCCTCTCACCAATGCAGAAATAGTCATGCTAGGTTACAGCACAGTCCAACTAGTCATCACTCTATATGACAAAGTTGCTGCAAGATTCACAGAAACAGTCCAACAACAGGACAAAGTAACATTTGCTGGCACATCTCACAGCCTCCGGTGATTTATACTGCAGTCAATGACTGAGCTAGAGGTGGCAGTTCTGTCCAACAACCTTTTTAAATACTGTGAACTTGCATTAAATTAAAAGTGCTTCAAAATCGGGATCTATAGGAATCATTAAATTTGTCTTATTTATATGTGCTATAGTGGTTTCATTTTATGCCCCTAGTTCACAGACAGAGTGAACAATCATTGCCATTCATGATTTTTGAGACTTCCATTGTATTGGTTTGTACTGTCTCAGTTAGAGGCTGCAGAGTCTGTTTCTTTTCTAGAAGCTGTCCTTGTCATATTCTTTCTATATCATGGAATCACAGAATGGTTTGGGTTGGAAGGGACCTTAAAGATCATCTAGTTCCAACACACCTACCATGAGCAGAGACTTCCTGCTAGACCAGGTTGCCCAAAACCCCATCCAACCTGGCCTTCAACACTTTCAGGGAGGAGGCAGCCACAGCTTCTCTGGGCAACCTGATCCAGTGTCTCAACACCCTCACAGGAAAGAATTTCTTCCTAATACCCAATCTAAATCTATCCTCTTTCAGTTTGAAACCATTGCCCCCTTGTCCTATCACTACACACTCTCATAAAAAGTATCTTTCCATCTTTTCTGTAGTCCCTCATTCAGGTACTGGAAGGCTGCTAGAAGGTCTCCCCAGAGCCTTCTCTTCTTCAGGCTGAACAACCCCAACTCTCTCAGCCTGTCTTCAGAGGAGAGGTGCTCCAGCCCTCTGATCATGTTTGTAGCTCTCCTCTGGAATGTCTCCAACAGCTCCATGTCCTTCTTATGTTGGAGACCTGAAAACTAGGCACAGTACTCCAAGCAGGATTTCCCAAGAGTGGAGTAGACAGGGAGAATCCCCTCCCTTGACCTGATGGACAAGCTTCTTTTGATGCAGCCCAGGATAGTGTTGATTTTCTGGCTGCAAGTGCACATTGCTGGCTCATGTTGAGCTTTTCATTAACTAGCATGCCCAAGTCCTTCACTTCAGGGCTGTTCTCAATTAATTCTCCATCCAGCCCGTATTTGTTCATGGCATTGTCCCAGCCTATGTACAGGACCTTGCACTCAGCCCTTTCTAGTCCAATTCTGTTCTCTGTTTTCTTTTGTTTAACTCTTGTAACTTTACCTCCTGGAAAAATGCTCCCACATCACAAGGGACCAGAATTATTTCAAATGTGGATACATGATAAGTTTGTACAGTGTTGTAGTGATACTTCTTCTGTTGTTGAATGACCTTTTCTTAGTTTAACTTCTACTCCATCTTGCTTTTAGAAAGTTACCCTCTTTCATGGTCACAGTAGCTAGAGACCTCTGTCTTTTTTACTTGTATAATGCATAAAACACTCACCAATTACCACATATCAGAAAGATATAGAAGTTTCTTATTGGTCATTGTCTTGCATATTCATCTAAGATAGCAGGTTCTCCTAGAGGACTGTGTGACTACGTTAGCTGAGATTCTTTCTGAGCTCCTTTCTCACCGGCTAAGTAAAAAAAGCTTAGTAAATCTCATGGGGGTCCTGGGTCATTACAGAGCATCAGGATAGAGTCCCTCAACATTTGCTGAGCTCTAAAATAGAGAACTGTGCAAAATTATCCATAAATGGATAATTTTCAGTGTAGAAATTTTCCCTAATATCCAATATAAAACTCCCCTGGCAGAACATGATGCCATTGCCTCCTGTCTTATCACTTGTTGCTTGTGAGAAGAGGCAACCCACACCTTGCTACAAATTTCATTCTGGTAGTTGTAGAGAGTGATAAGGTCTCTCCTCAGCCTCCTTTTCTTGAGACTAAACAACCCCAGTTCCCTTAGATGTTTCTCATATGATTTCTTCTCCAGACCCTTCACCAGCTTTGTTGTCCTTCTTACCTCAGCACCTCGGTGTTCTTCTTATAGTGAGTGGCCCAGAACCGAACACAGTGCCTGAGGTGCTGCCTCACTAGTGCTGAGAAGAGGGGAATGATCATTTCCATAGTTCTGCTGGCCACACTATTATACAAGCCAGGATGATATTAGTCTTCTTGGCCACCTGTGCACACGGCTGGCTCATTTTCAGCTGGCTAATGACCAACACCCCCAGGTCCTTTTCCACCAGGCAGCTTTCCAACCACTCTTCCTCAGGCCTGTAGCTTTGCACGGGGTTGTTCTGACCCGAGTGCAGGACGCTACACTTGGCCTACTTGAACCTCATACAGTTTGCTTCAGAACACATGGGGTATGGAAATAGTGCCAAAGCCACTTGGTGCTAACATGAAGAAGATAGCCAAGAAAGTCAAGGATTCCAAGACACTTCAGATCTGAGAGTAGGGAAAGAGTAGGGACAGAATACAGAGATAATAAAAGCATGCAGTTGTCTATGTACCTGCACTGCCACACAAAGTGTCATCATTCTCCTAATGAAAGACCACAGGTATATCAAGCTCTCTTTGCCTCAACTGTTATAAAAAAACCCTGAGTCTTCTGGGTCAGTGGCATTTTTAGCTAGAACAGGCTACTGTTCTACAACATCTTGCATTTCTGCAAGAATAAGCAATGACATTTTTTTGAACAGTGAGAACGCCCAACCCTCTCTACTGGAACGGTGTTATTTTTAGGGATTCATATAATTCATTGAACATTGCCATTTCCAAGAGAGAAATAAAGGCAGATGCAATGCTTTTCTATTATAATGTATCTAGTAGCTGCCTTTGAAATATATTTGTACAAATATATTCCCACAAAAAGGTTTTCTGCTTTTCCTTTTTTTAATGTCAGAAAATGATATGTGACTGGTTATTTACAATGAGATTAAGAGCTTCAAATTTAAATTTCTATTTAATTCCTTGCTTTTTTTGGCAGAACATAACAGTTTAAAAAGTTTACATGTAAATTCACCCTTTCTTTAAAAGGAATTGAAATAAAAAAAGGAAGTTTTATTAAGCGTACAAAGAATTATATTACCCTCAGTGCAATCTCTGGAACATAGAGGGCACTGTTACATTAATGAAAAAAATATTTTGTAAACTGAACCTTTTAGAAATGCTTTTAATGTTAGTAACTAGAGCACCAGTATGCTATAGGATAGTGATAGTTATGATGTAGCTGTTCCTGTCTGCAAATAGGCAGTTAATACAAAATGTAAATGGAATCACATATTCAGCATATTTATCTAGAATGAGTAAGAAATAAAAATCTCTGTGTAGAGATTACTTTTATTTATTATTATTATTTCTTTGAGTAAGGTTTGCCCTTTATACTAGTAAATTCTATGGCTTTAAACCAGATTCATATTATTCTAACTTGCAGAGATGTATCCTTAATCCTGCTAACACACTTTGGAAAGGATATCTAGCACATAACTGATAGATTGAAAAGTACTTTTCACTCTAAGGAGAACCATAATCACTATATTACAAATACAGAAACTGGGTAATTTTGTTTTTGCTCTGCTGTCTTCATGAGCAAGAAGTCTACTCGTAGCTGTGCCATAGTTCTTCATTCCTGTCATCCTATCCTTCCTCTGCTGCTCGCAAGCAACAGCAATACTAGAAGAGGTGGAGCTTTGCGTATACTGTTTTCTTGAGTAGCCATGCCTTATTCTGCGCTCTGGAAGACCACAATTAAGAACTACACTTGCAGGTCAGAAGACAGGAAGCAGGCAGTATTTGAGACTGTGACACAGGCAGAGAATAGGAGGTTTTCTGGTTGAGGAAGTTAAAATCGTCTAAGAGACAAGTCTGAAGATCATATATGAAGCCCTTTGGAATTGGCTGCAAAATCTGTTTTGGGGTGGCACAGCTTCCTGAGCAGGGACTGGGCTAGGTCTCAGTAGACATTGTACTCTGCCACTGGCTAGAAAGTTGTTTAAAACTACTCTGATACTATATGCAGGTCCATACTGCATTTATTATTCAGTTTCACTGGCAAAGAATCCTGACACAGGTTGAGGTTCATTACTTCAGAAGCAAAGACGTTAACACTCCTACATCTCCTGAAAGACAGAAGAAAGGTAAGAGCCTCTTCTGCACCATCTTGAGTCTTGTAGCTCAGTCTTCTTTTGTGTGTATTTATTTACTTGAAAGTGATGAAACTGAACAGTAAACAAGTTCTGAATATTTTGGTTCACTCCTTTATAGAGGGAGCTTGACTTTAGTAGGTAACTCAGTCTGGAAACTCCCATGAAAATTGTCATGAATCTTGTAGAACACATAAAATTATAAAAAAGCACATTTTCCTAGAAAATCACATTAAATGTAGGACTAAGACAATGACCTGGGATTTATTTTACTTAGGGCTTCCTAAGCACCACCATATAACATATCTAATATCAGTGACTCCTTCTTATGTTGAAAAACAGTGACTGTGAGATTGGACCTATTTTCTTGGAGCTATTCAGTTGTTTTCAGGTAGCCTGTTGTTAAAGAGTATCCAGCTTCCTCTAGTTTTTATACTAAGTACTTAAATAAATGGGTATATATTTATACTAGTTCAGCTGAAAGTGGTTGGTATTCTTTAAAGCACAACTGATTAAGTAGGCAGCCACAGGAAAAAAAATAAGAGGACATAATATTGATAACAAAATTGTTTTTTAAATATGTGCCAGCTGGCTAAAGGTCCTGGTACATTTGGAAGATCATGCCATCAAAATTCATCATGATCCAAAAAAACAAATCTTCTGATTCTCTGGTCCAAGTCTTATCATTAAGTGTTAAAACAATCCTTCTCCTGAGACCTTTAATTTCTCTATATACTGTTATGAACTTCTAGTGCCATAAGCCACAGTGTTATCTTAAAGCCAACTATCAATGTTGATCCCTGTTATCAAGTACCAGAGGCCACTTTTGTTTTTTTCAGCTGAGACCACATTTTTCCCTAGTTACATTTTGTAGAATAATTTCTGTGCTGCATATGAAGATTATGCTGTAGAACACTTCTACAATTGTATGTTAACATGTATATATGTTGAAGATAAGAGGAAAAAAGGTAACTTTATACTGAAATTTTAGAAAATTTAATTTCATTTACTTCACTTCTCACTGTCATTGTTAAAACAGTGACTACGGTCCTACTGTGAATTGAAACTTTGTCTAAACATAGACTAAGACTAGGCATTAATCAAGCTAATCTTAGCTTAGAAAGATGTCTAGAAGTTAATAAATTAAAAAGTGTCATTCATATTTGATACACATATTTTAAAGACAATGAATATTTGTTATAGTCACATAGTCTGTCTTGAAAGTTAGCTATTGCGAATCAATTACTACTAGCAGACATTTAATCTGAATTTCCATGACCTTATATTGTCCAAAGTAAAACAAAAAAATTTCCAGGAACACCTCTAAAACAATCTCGTAAATAATTATGATACATAATATCATTCTTGTCATATCAACTTTGGGAATCAGGTGATTGATCGAAAATAATGTCTGAGATTCTGATCAAGTAATTTTCTGGACATTTGTGATAACACACGTAAGTTCAAAACCCTCCAGCATTTAAAGTTATTTTACTAATTGTATCAGATCTTGTAACCTTGGGAGTATAACTGTGATTTTGAAATGCTTTGAGTTATTTTACATTATTGTAACTCCTGTAATAAACAAAAAATATAGCTCCATGCAACAAATTGTGGGTATATTTGATAAAATATATTTGTTAAAGAGCTTTTAATGTTTATTTCATATAATTCTGATTTAAAAAAATCCTGAAAGTGCTGAAGAAGCCAGATGTGTCAGGCACATAGAGAGAATTAGGTGCCTTAGAACTAACTGTGTTACATACTGGGGAGACATGAGAAAACATTCTTCACGTGATTTGGAAGAATTATACATATGAACTGGTAAGCTTTTGAGAAATAAGATATTTTTAAGACATTAATAGAAGCCACAGATATTTCTTTACATAAACTCAGCATATTTTCAATTTACAGCCTGCAATTTAAAGTTTTGTTAAAAAAAACACTTGCCATTAAACATACCTATTCATGAAGACAAAGACCCACAGACTTTGGATGAGCTTTATCATAAATTAGTTTCTTTGTCATTTAGCACTATGTATTCAAATAGACATGGAAAAAAAATAGTTTAAATGCTTATGAGCTCAATTGTCCTAAATGCATTTGTTTTTCTGAGTTAGATTCATACTAGGAAGGTATTCTTTTCTCTTTAAGGTAACCTGTCATAACTGATACATCTTCTGGGACAGTCCCCTGCAACTATTGTGTTCTATTTTGCTCCTGGCAAGTCATAATAATGTCACGTTCAGAAAACCTCAACTCTAGCACCACCGTTATCACTGCTTTTCTTCTCCTAATGCAACTACTTGCAAGACTTCTTCATGTTTCAGTCTTTTCTTCTTCTCTTTCCTTTCACATTGACATGCTCATTTTCTGTCAGCAGACTTTAATCAACAAAACAGCAGACTTTGAGGAATTATAATCACAAATCAGAATGAAGAAAAGTCAGATCTGCAATGTTGAAACTGTGGGAAAAGAAACCTTGTTATGCCAAGAACGACTAGATTTTATAATTCAGAGTGTATACATGAGAGATGGGATACTCAAATACCATGATCATGTTGAATCTTCTATGTACTTGATTGGGTTGGTTTATAATGAATTGTTCGAGACAAAGTTTTTTTGTGGAAACCAGAAAAATCCAAAAGGAAATGAAAGGATTATGACAAACTGCATACAACCACAGTTAACTGACTCTTAAGAACAATATATTTCAGGATACATTTTTATTGAATGAGGGCTGCTTCTTTCTGCCTAGAACTGAAGATTGTTGAGATGTTTAAAAATGTAATGTCTTTTTCCTCCCACAAACTCTGCCAGCTCCATACCCCTGACATCCTCTGCTTCTTTGACAAGCAGTAGGTATAATGGGGAAATCTTTCAATTCATGTTTTCTGAAAATTGAATATGAAAAAAGCATCAAGAAATATCCCAACTTTTACTACACTATTCATTTTAAGACAAAGTGAGATTAGAAAGTGGTTGCATAACTTTCAGATCATAGAACTACTCATACGATTTTGTGAAGACTGAAATATTACCTGCTTTATCTTTTCTTCCCATAATGCAATTCATTTCACAAGCAAAAGCACTGTGGATTGTCTGTGCATCTAGTTATTTTAAATGTTTCTGAGCATTAATTAGTGCTTCTGTCAACATATTCATTTGTGTCATTCAGAAGACATGCAAACCACCCACATGTGTTTTATTACTCCAGCTCCCAGAAGGTTTGAATTTGAACAATACAATAAGGTGCTTTTGAAAAGGATTTCAATTCCATGGTTTTTTTTCTATGCAATTTGTAAAGCAGAACTAGAGAATTACTTCCTTTTTTCTTTTTCTTTTTTTTTCCTACAGGCACATTCTGCAAACTATGTGAGTGAGTATCTGTTGTAAAAATCCCATAAAATAATTGATTCCCATTTTTCTTGTGACAATTTTAAGAGATACTTGTAGTAGTAAAACAGCTGTAAGAATGAAATTGTACAGACATGTTATTTCATAATGGAATGATAAAAAGACATTCATCATTACTCAGAAGTATAGAACAATTACTAAATGAAACCTGACAAATTTAAAAGTTCTGTTTTTAAAATGTTCAAAAACAACAGAATGGTATAAAGCACAATACAGGAAACAGACAGCATAGAGTTGACTAAAAATTCCATCAGTAAAATATATTTTACTGAATTTCTTAGAGATTCAACAAACTGTTATAGGAAATAAATAAATCACTTGTTTTTTTGTAGATAAAGAATGGGAAAATGCCTTGTTAGGAGACTTGTATTTCTATTTTTACTGAGTCTGGAATTTTGCTAACAGTTCTTGTCCTGTGTTTGCTTCATTGTCACAGCTTCATGTTGATATGACTGTTCTCTCTTACGAGAGCTAGGACAGCCTGTGGCAGTGTTGCCCTGAAGAGCCATGCAGTGACAGATGTGAGATGAAACTGTGGCACCTACTCTGAATGCCTGAACATCATATCCTGAGAGAAAGATGCCAGGCACATCCTTAATCATGTGCAAAGTCACAAGTGGGAGGCAGAGGAAGACTGTATCCGCTATTTTAATGGGTAATGTCTTCACCAAAAAGTGGGTATCAAGTCAGCTCAAGATAGGTGTGAAGGGAGGCAAGAATATCTAGAAAATGTTACAAATCTAACTAGAGTTTCTGATTTTGATGAAAGATTAGAAGCAGGAAAAAAGGAAGCAGAAGAAATGAGTTTTTCTAATCATGGCAACCCTTCCCCTATTTTTACAATGAAGTTCTAAAATATGTTGTTTTTTAAAAACAAAATCATATTTGGACCAGCTCTGATCATAACTAGCGTTAGCTTTCTTCAGATACAAATATGATTGTCTAACACTGTTGTCTATTGTTCTCTGCAACTGCAGCTCAAACCACACTATAGTACTTCTGTGAGAACACAAAACAGAATACCAGCTTCTCCATCGGACACCCAAGGGTTGTTTTGCTTCTTGTCTTCTTGATGAAGTATTTTTCATCTCTACAATAACATTTTCATTGCACTGTCATGTCCCCTTACCATCCCTTCCCTGCTAAAAACACAACAGCATCTCTCATTCACTCTCATTTGCTTATTTTTCTCCTACCTCAGCTAGAAATGTGAGTTTTCCTGTTGTATTACTTCATAGTCTTTAGAAGGGATAGAGTATGTGTTCAGCCATTGCATTTTTGATTTTTTTTTTACACAGCAGCTATCTTCTCCCCTCAACTCCCTAAGTGACTATGTAGATCCAAGGTGAGTCCATATTCCCTTTCCTCACATGGCACACACACCAGCCTCAGGAACTCTTAGAGTTAAATACAGACAAATTCCACACAAATCACAGTTGGAATGCTGTGATGCAGGAAGTGTGTCATTTTGAGATTTTAGCTTCAATTATGTTCAACATATTACTTGCCATCAGAGCTGTTCTGGACACTGAATTACATGGGGTTGTTCCCTCCCTGGGCTCTGGATAATTTTAAAATGTGGAATAATGAGGAGTGTATAGTAAATCACAAATACATGTCTGATCTGAATTTGCAGATATGTGATAAAATAGTAGAAATGTTGAGGATTTGCAAAAACTTGTTGTTTATATTTAATAAGTAGTGGATTTGTAAATTTTTGCAAGCTATATTTAGGAATTATTTGATAAAATACTTGGGTATTAGGATTTGCATATGTTTTGGTTTCAGGCTGGTTTAATACATCTTATATGAATGTGTATGTGAATCTAAGCATTCATTAATAAACCCGCAAGAGCCTGCAAAAATAATTTTTTTAAAAAATGCAGTTGGAAACCCATTATCTGCTTTTTAAATCTCCAAAAGCTTTTGAGTATGGTGAGAAGTTTTTTAAAGTTAATATAGGAATTTTGTTGTATTTCATTGAATTTCATTAAATGCTTACTCCATTGCAAACTTTATTTCAGACAACGATACTGCACTTTTCCATCTCCAGATAAATAAAAGTGCAATTTAGACGGTGTAATAATATTTTAGATTCCACACAAGTTTCAAAAGTCTGATACTTCACTCTTGTTTACAGTTGTAGCCCATTCCCAAGTTTCATTCCCTTATTGTGTCTTTTATTTTGGGTTAGATGGTGAAAACACTTCAGTTAGTTTATTACACACACATGTAAGGTAAATTAATAGTTTGCTTTATCATCATTTTATGTTTAGCCTAATGAATAAGGCTGAGATTCTCAAAACTGTGCAGACATCTAAAGTCAACCAGGTTTTCACAAATGTGAGGAGACTGAGGATTTCTGAATATGTTATTCCAGGTGACTGATGGGACAAACTAAATCACAATATTCTCTACAGTACTTAAACTAATTAGAGTCTTGAAACCACTCACAAATACAGATCTGAGACAAGAGGACTAAGTATTAAAGAGGATATTCGTTCCTCCTGAGAAAATAGATCTTCCTACATGCTGGCATAATATTTTAGAAGTTGGATATACTTTAGAATCATCACCTTTGTGTCAAATTCATCAGAGGAGAGCAAGAAAAACAATTTCCTCAATTTTAACCATGACAAAGGCAAACAGCACCCCAGAAGGTTGGTTATATCTGCATTCATTCCATGAATGTTGATGGGAACAGTGCTGTGCTGCATGAAACTGACACAGATAACAAGAAATCTTTGGTTTTGCTTTCTAAATTTTAGGATACTGTAAGGGGTTTAGAGAGGATTTACATGTGAAAGGGGGAATCCTAACAATATCTGTGAGGACTTAAGTATCAGATGCACTGGTCAGACAGATAATTTTAAAATCAAATAATAAAATAAACATAGAATCATAAAATCATAGAATGGTTTGGGTTGGAAGGGACTTTAAAGACCATCTAGTTCTAACTGTCCTGCCGTGAACAGGGACACCTCCTACTAGACCAAATTGCTCAAAGCCCCATCCAACCCAGCCTTGAACACTCCCAGGGAGGAGGTATCAACAACCTCTCTGTGTAACCTGTTCCAGTGTCTCACCATCACTACATGCCTGTGTAAAAAGTCCCTCTCCAGCTTTCCTGTAGGCTCCCTTCAGGTACTACAAGGCTGCTATAAGGTCCGCATGACATTGTTTTGTGCATTCTCCTAGACTCTGGGAAAGTTTACTCTTAAGTACTGTGATATACACTGCAGGTTTATTTGATGGAACACTTTACTCTGAAATCTTGTTACATTTATGAGTGCTATCCCCGCTACTAATGTTTATCCAAAACGGCAGATGGAAGTATGTTATGTGTTCTGATTGTTGCAATAGAAGGGCATTACACCCCTGGATCTTCTCCCTTATTCTCTGCCCCTTCTTGGATCAGGGGGAAATAACACCATAGTCACAAGAAGCTCAGACTTTCTGTTTCCAGGCTCCACATCTTTGCTTTTCATTACCTGCATAATTTTCAGGGCATAGACAGATGGAACAGCTACTTGTCCAGGAGTCAAAACCTGTAGGCTGCACAAACCAATGGGCCTTTAATTCCCACAGCATCATAATTTTGCACTCTTGTGCCCTCTTTTTAATGGCTTTAAGGCTGTATTTAGAGCCTCTGAGCAAAAGAAACTGGAAACAAGAAATCCAATACTAAAACCAGTTCTGAGTTAAAGTTTTCACCAGCTGCAACCTTTCCTTCCTAAATATTAGAAAACTACTCCAGCATGAGACATTACAGTTTTGAAATACACAATTATGTGAATATTTTGCAAATTAAATGTGTTTGTTTAAAATATTTTAATAAAATATGTTTAAAATAAAATATGCATTTCAATCATGTATGGCAACAAGGAATTTTTGGAAAAGGAAAATAAAATTTATTTTTGTTATGGGTTTTTGATTTCTCTTTCACAACTGAGAGTGAGACAAATGTTGTGGCTACTGATACTGCATTGAAATTACTAAGAAGGGTTTTTCCCTAGGGTATAAGGTGCTTTTATATATATTTTAATTTCTATGTCTTTCTTGAGCACTTTTTGACATAACAAATTTATTTTCTTCTCTTTGCATGAGCATAACTTTTGTATCTAGTATATGTCTTCTGTATGCACCAGAATAGTCTATCAAATTTTATTTTTAACTGCTTCTAACTGGGATAAGACTACACCATTGTTGTTCACTCTAATCAGAGTAATGGAATACCTTAGAAAAATAGTGAAAAAATTAAAACTTTTATTTAAGTGCCCTTTTGTTATGAGTTCTTTTTAAGCAACTTCTTCCTCCGTCCTTGTTTCTCTGATGGCAGAAATTCACTGGGGGAACTATGTAGCAATTTAAATCCTCTGTGGATTTTCTGTAATTCCTACAGAGTTGTTCACGCAAACAACACAGACTTGAAAGTTTTCTGTCCACTGTCACAAGCCTTAGGAGTGGCATAAAATTTTGTACTATGAACAAAGAAAAGGATATTAGAAGATGGTGGGAAGTTGAATGCAAGGTGTCTTTTCTGAGCAGTTTCAGTATGCAAATATGTTTTGTACCATAGCTTGATTTTTTCTTTGCTATCCATAAAAT
Organism: Aegotheles bennettii; assembly: GCA_013398125.1. Taxonomy (NCBI): domain Eukaryota; kingdom Metazoa; phylum Chordata; class Aves; order Caprimulgiformes; family Aegothelidae; genus Aegotheles; species Aegotheles bennettii. The sequence goes on along the minus strand of VZRW01008046.1, from coordinate 296,149 downwards.
ATAAATCCTTAGAAATACCCTGAAGTACATTAGGGTTTTTATTTCATCTTAAGTGAGTTTATTTCATTGCAAGTGGGTTCTTTTCAAAAGATTCCCCCACACACACATTATGTCACACTGTGACTCTCAGTTTCTTCATGTTTCTTTCAATAAGTTGGATAGGTAACAAAAGAAAATCAATTTCTTTCATTCTTTCCTCCTTGAAGGAGCATACAGGACATAGAAAGTTGCAGAAATCAGGCGAAGAGCTTTAATTCCAAGCAGTGAAGCCTAGAACAGCTTATTGTCCTTTTGATAAATGAGGTTAATTTAATATCTCCTGTTCAGTTGTCCTTCAGATGTTTTCTTAGTACTAAAGAGAACAGACAGAAAATAATATATAAAAGCAGTGTATAAAGAGTAGTGATGAGGATATGGTTAAACTAGATCCTGACTCTACATTGTAATCTAATTTGGGGAACCAAGAAACATTTCAGGGGTTGTGTCATTCCTGATGACCGTCACTGGTGACCAGCTGCCATGAGAAAGAATTTCAGAACGACAATATTACACTCTGATGTTGATTCTTGCAAGTACACAAACGTTCTTACACATTTATTTTTTTCTTCTTTTATTCCCCATCAGCTGCAAAACATCTATTTTAATTCATGGTGAAGTAAAGCTTTTTAATGTCATAAAAATTTCCTTATTTTTCTCAAAAATAAACAAATTATTAGTGGTATCTTTAAATCATGGTCATGCTGTGTTTGGGCAAAATTTATTATCCAGATATTTACTAGAGTTAAAATAATATCCTTTTTGTTAAAATAGGATGAGATATTCATATCTTAAGCTTAAAATCTTCAGCTTGTTCAGACTGGATTGCTGCCACAGAGGCCTACATATGCTTCAAGACTTACTCAGCTTAAAATCCATGACACTTTTGACCTGTAGGAGATTGTGAGTGCCCATCCAACAGTTAACAGTTGTAAAAAATAAACATGACTCCAGAATAGACATCGCTCATTGAATGCCTATCTTCTGGGGAAATCAGCTAGATTGTAGGAATCTAGATGTAAACAGAGAAAAAAATGTAAAATGCCAAATATGTAACACATTTCAATGTCAAGAACACTTCAAAAAGAACAGTGTATTCAGCCAGGAGACATTTTTTTTTTTTTCCCAACTGCCATTTGATACAGTTGACTGGAAACAGGTAGGAGAAACATTTGTTTCTTCTGGTTTGCATTCAAAATTAAGGCACAGTGCTGGCTTACACTGAGAAATCACCATCAGCTGGAATTTGGCCTCAGAATATCTCCATTCCTTGCAGCCAGTTCTCAGAGGAGCTGTATAGAAGAATGAGAATCTACCATGAAAACAGGAATCGATCCCTGCTCTCCTTCCATCCCCTGACTTCTTATTAGGTCCTGTTCCTGAGTTGCAACAGGAGTATCTTTTTATTGTGAAAGCCAGCTATTTCATCCATTCTCTGAAGTATGTATTTTATCTCACTCATTCCTAATAGTTTTTGAATAATCCCTCCTAAAAATAAAAATAGTTGATAGTGAAAATTCTGATCCATTGATGTAAATCAAAAGTATTCTTCACACCATCACTCTCCTCAACAGAAACTGGCAACAACATTTTCAGATTCTTGTAGCAAGTTCCTTCCTATCTTTTTTTTACATATATAATCAATGGAACCACTAGTAGTCCCATTGAAAAACTATCCATTACAGGCAATAATAGCACTATGATACACCAAATTTAAAAGGTTTCATTGGTCTATCTCTATAGTCAAATATAGAACAAGTGGTTGCTTCCCAAACTAATACCAGAAAGCCAGGGCAGGATACCAGATCAGTCAAACTCTACAGCTTCTGTGGGTTAGTGAAACTGTCCTCATATTTAAAGCAATAATTTATTATTAGTCTAATAATAAAAAATTCCCAAAACCTAGTTCTTACTAGGCATCCAAAACTACATTCCTCCAATGATCAGAAAATATTCATCAAAGATCTGACTAAAGCCTTATGGCTTGAAGCCTCTGCTTTCTTCCTGTACCCACACTGTCAAGATCTTTGCTATCATTCTCCATTTGCACAGCTCTGTACTACGTGTTCAGTCTAGCGTTACACATAGTTCCGTATACAAATGATAACTACTACATATTACTATCTGTCACAACAATGTATTAAAACGATCGTAACAATAGACATTACACCAAACATACAAAGCTAAGCTAAAGACAAAACAAGTTAAGTAATAGCTGCTTGTTTGTTATATAACTATTGTTATAAATAAATTAATAAATCACCCAATAAACAGTTATCTTCTCACAATGTCCAATACCCAATTTTAAAAAGCAGGTAGACCTCCTCTGCCTTTCACTTGACTTGAGCTCAAGTAGAACACTGTTACTTCTAGTTAGGGAACTTCTTATATTTTCACTACCGCAAGCTATAAAGTCAAGATTGGTAATGTGATGAGAAAAATATCTGAGAAGAAATTACAACACAGGATTTTAACTGAGCTGGAGGTAGAAATAGATGAATTTGTGCAAGTTCCATTCCATAATAAACTACATAAAAGCCTATAGAAAATTGCAGATGGAAAGATTCTCCATGGTTTAATACCATCTTGAATTATCATTGCATCAGAAAAGAGCAGTAAATTATATTTTTTCTCTTCATTAAAAATAGAAATAAAAAGTGTTATTCCCTCATGTATTTGTATTGTTTTTCTTCAAGAGGTGCATGTGTCTACGTAGGCAATAAAACTAGTCGTACACTGCATTCAATTAAAAAGTTGTGCAATAGCAAACCAAGAAAAGGACTAAAGAAAAAAACCACAACAAAACCAAACAACAAACCAAGTCCATAATTTACAATAGGTAAACGTACCTAAAAGCAAAGTATGTGGACATGCTGTTGCCTAAATTTCTGATAACAGAGTACCCCTTTAAACTAGTTGTTGGTACTTACAGGCATCTGAAATGAGACTACATTAAGCAGCAGTTCCTAAACTTTTTTCTTCTGTTTGACTTCCATTGTCCTGTCTGCTTTTCCATTAACATTTCTCTGAGTTTTATTGTTTCCAAAGTCTCCCTTCTTATCCACTGACACTTCCAGGGTCATGATGTTCAATTTAGGAACAACTACACTGATATTGGTACATTTTTGAGGTTTTGGTAATTTCCAGAAAACAAAAATCAACAATCCAAAACAGAAAAAGAAAAAATTTTGTGGTTACTAACACACTTCACCTCTCTCAGAGGGTGTTTTAGCCATGCCAATAAGAAAATGAAAGGATAACTTTCAGACATGACATTAAACAGAAAAGACATGGAAACAAAATTCATTCTGTAAAAACACATTTGGATATTAAAAGAAAGAGCAGTCATTCACCTAAAGCTTTTCTGGGCTTCTGGCTCCAGCAGATCCTAGCTTTAAGGAGCAACTACTTCCACCAGAAATGCTGGAAGACTTCTTGCATATATTCATTCTGGGTTTAGCACTGCCCTTGCATCCCTGAAGTGATGAATAATTAGCCTTTGTTTCTGTAAATCCTATATGGTCCTTGGATGATTAAGTGGTTGCAGTCACATAGAAAAAGGGGAAAAAACAGGGGAAGCCAGAGCTAGATGCTTTTGCAAATTCATTGCACATTGCATTTTCTCACCTGTTCATATATTACAGATATTCATAAGCTAACCAGAAAAGAGGTGAGTAGTGAGGTGACAAAGTTTTCTGGTATCCTTAAATTATTCAGAGCAGTAAAAGCAAAATATGGCTGTGAAAAGTTTCAGGAGTTTACAAAACTGAATGAGCAATAAAAAATGAAATTCAGTGGTGATAAATGTAGAATAATGAGCAGATAGAATAACCTCTATTTATATAAACATCTATTAGAATTCAGGAAAAATATTCTGAACTCGTAGGCAGTTCTACAAAAATATCAGATCTATCTTAAGAAGAGTTCAAAACCCCCAAATATAACATTTGGAATGACTAGAAAAGGAATAAAAAACAAAATAAAGAACATATTTAGGGCAACGTGCAAACACTTTTCAGTTCTGTCTCTTCTAGTCTCAAGTAAAACATAGAAAATAAAATATGGTAAAAAGAATAATGAAACTTATTGAGTATTTTTTCTGCAGTCTATATAGATAGAAAAAGAGGTAACTGTGGAATAAGTTAGAGGTCAATAAAATCATGAATGGTTTGGAAGATGTGATGAGTGCATCAAATGAACTTCCTAGGGAGCAGATCTTGAAGGAATAAAAAAGGCAATATTTTTTACACAAAACAGCTAAATTGTGAAACTTGTTGCTACAGTATGTTACAGAAGACAAAAATGCAAATAGATTTATAAAATAGACAAATCTGTAAAAGAAGATTGTATGCAAAACAAGCTATTTATACAAAGAGTTGTATACTCTGAATGAATTTATTGGAACTGTTGATTTTCACCATCAGAAGCCTGTCTGGCCCATTTTGAGTAAAGTTTTTATTTCTCTTACTGGTAGAAGGTTTAGAACTCTTTGACTTATTGACACATCATGTTAAAAATCATGCGTATGGTTTTGGAGATATTAGAAGAATATTTTCTATGTTGACTGGGGTTGGAAATTAAAGCCCAAAACAAGTTTAATTTATTTTATTTTATTTTATTTTATTCAGAGGACATTAAGCAAATGTCTATTTGGGATTCTGGAGAACTAGGGAAAGATTACTACATGCGGTAAAATATGTTGCAAATATTTTAGAATCAGTTTTAAAATTGAGTATATTTATCTATCTAAGTATCTATCGTACTATGTTGCAGCATAGGCAAGAATTCTTTCTGTTTTATGTGTCACCAACATTAACTAAAGCTGATAAAACAGTAAAAATATATCCGTATATAGAAGAGCAAAAATAAATCACACTGTATGTACAGATTGTTTTTTCTTTCTTTGCCAATACAGAATTAATTGTATAGAATAGTTCAGAATATATGAATATTTTTTTCTGTGTAAAATCTTCTTTTGCTGATCTAACACTGAACAACATATATGTCTAGTTTATACCACTGCACAATGTATTTCCAAACAAATACACTACAAAAAGAAAACATATTCTTTTTAAAAGTTCAAGTTAGGTTAACATGACTCTAAAATGTGAATTTCAAATGAAGACTTTTTTTATGATGGAGATACTGACCAGCATTCAAAGCCAGAGAAGATCCCTTTTGTTACTGGTGTGAGAAAGTATAAAAAGTAGAATATCTAGAGATAGCAGTGAAAGTTTTACAGTGGGAAAATAACTTTTTTTCCCCCCAATTAAAGAATACAGATAAGAGAAAAACAAATGAAGTGCAGGGAGGAACTGTGAAAGGCTGGAAGTTTAGTCTTTTGAAACTACCTGTAGAGATTATGATTGCAGCTGATAACAAGATCATGATTTTTTTGTCTGTCTATGACATAGACTGTGTTTCAGCTCACTAGAGAAGTATTATTTAGCATGAGATGAAAGGTATATGTTACATGCCCTGACATGTGCTTGAGGGCATGTGAAAGTACAAAGTCAACTGGAATAATGTTAGAGGAGTGTGCAGTATGTAGCTTCATTCATATTGCTTTTGAGAGCAGTCCTGGAGCCAACGACCCCAGAATGAGCTCCTTTGTAGAGTACTAATAAGTGAAGCGGTAGCTGTGTGGATCAAGATCCAGTATTAAAGCCAATGGACTTGGTATTGTTACTTCTACCTAGAAAGACTTGTGCTTTTTGATCTGTAAATCCCAGACAATAATTCACCATGAGGAACAGTCATTGGAAAAGTTAAAAAGCAGAGCTGTTGAGATATCTGAATTGATCATTGTTTCTAACCTGACCTACCTTCAATGTATCATTCATGTACTCATGTTGCTACGCCCTCCTTGCCCACCTATTACCGATGACAAAAAGGAGAATGGCACATGGGGTATCTGTTCTTGAGTAGGGAAATGTGGCTCGCCTCAAGTGTTCCAAAAGACAAGGCATGGTAATTATTCAATAAATTTTATTGTAATATGTAAAATGCAAACACATAAGCTTTCTGTTCTACATTCTTTATTTCTCATAAAAATCTGTTTTAATGTAAAAATAGCAAAGATGATTTTGTATTCTTGAACTGTGACCCTCAAGCAACACAAGAAAACAGATCTTTAATAATTTGACCTGGATAGGTCTTTAGTATGATATTGGCAGGCAAAAAAGGAATAGTGATTTGTATATGAATTTTATGTAAATTACAATTTATGTATTGAATAAAGTCTGCTTTCTCTTAAAAATGTTAAATGCTTTAGACTATTGTGCACAACTCACTCAGCCTTAGCTTTCAAATGAGGGAAGTTCCCAGTTACGACATTTCTAGAAAATATAGAATAAATATGCAGCTATTTGGCTGATGAAAAAGGAGTCATCTTCTTTTTTCTAAATATGTATAATAATGCTTGTAAAGAGGTGCTTTCTTAATCCCTCCATAGCATTATCTAATCTTATTTATATTTTATTATATCTATAGATTTCTTTATGTTGTTCATCACCATGGCATTTCAGTGATTCCATTTATCCTATTTTCTGTAAAATAAGTGTTTGCTTTTAGCACATATCAGTTGTTAGCACAGCTTCACTGGAAGAGAGATGAGGATTTTTAAGGGATGACAGAAAATGCCCTGGCAAAATAAAAGGACTAATTTTGCACAGCTTAGACTATAAGCAATTAGTAGCATGAAGGATTTGTCTAGATATACATTTTTTAACGGTACGTAAAAGAATCAAAGTCTAACCTCTACTGTCTAGTGCAAAACATGTCCATCATACAACATTAATATCACCACCTGCAGGCCATCTTCCTCTCATATTTTCTACACAGCAGCATGAATCAGTGATTAAAGAAGCTTGCTTTCTTCTTTCATTTGCTCTTGATTTTGAATGAAATGTCCAATATTCCTATTACTATTCATGAGGAAAGGACTGTCTTTTCATGTAGATTTCCAAGGGTTCAAATCATCATATATCCACTGGATGTGTGTGAGAGTACTCTTAGCTGCCTTTAAAGTATCCTTTTGTGTCTTATCTTCCTCAGCTTCATTTCACTCAGTTGCCCCTTTGACACTGAGGTAAATATAGCTGCTATTCAGACACTTTTCAACCAAGAGGAGTCTCAGTTGCTGTCTATAGAGTTGATGGCCACATATTGGAAATATTCATATGAGCTGAATTCTTTGTAAGAATTGATTTACAGAAGTTAAACATTATTTCCTCAAAGCCTGTATAAATTCCAGACTTACCAGCCCTACCACAAACTCTGTCCTGGTGTTGCCTGGCAGCTAGGAACAAAGACAGGTGAAGACTCCTCAGTCTGGGAAAACCCAGGCCAAAATTTCCTTAGAGACCTTGTCAGTTATCCTAAACATCACTTTAGGCACTTTTGAAAATTAATTTCATTCTATTAGATAAATTAATTTCTATAAACTGACTTTGGATCTCAAATGTTCTTGATTTTTAGAATATTTGGAAAAAAATAATGAGTAAAAAAAAGAAGTATGAATTGTAGCACTCCAATTTGAATCTTCTAGCACTCAAGCATGAAATTTAGCATGCACAGCTTGGATGTGAATCAAAGTAGTGAAAGGAAGTCTCTTAATTTTCTCACTCCAGATATGTACCAGATTGGGGTTTTTAAAGTAATTCCTGTGGTCAGTGTTAGCAAAAAGGAGTGGTGGCACTAATGTTATTAATATTATGTACTTCTAAACCTTATTCAGAATGTGTGCACTTCCAGGTAGATTCATGACAGTTGGCATGAATTGTTATGAGTGAACAAAAAGATTCAACTATTTCTGAGATGCTTTAATGGGGATCTTTAAGCCTTCTGTTATCATCTCACCTCCACTCAAAAAGACCTCACAGAGTTTGCCATTCTAAACTGTTTCTTGTTTAGTTCTAGGCTCTCTTTCTCTTTTCTGCTCCAGAATGTCTATATTAGCTTTATAATTAACAAACTTGTCGGGCAATTTGTAGATCTGTACAAACCTACTAAAACATTGAAAAAACTTGGGTTCCTTATTTTATATCAACCCTGGTTGAATGAGTGGGAGGAAGTAAGACAATGCAAAAATGACACAGAAGAAGCAGAGTCAGGCATATACAATAAAATACCACAGATAAGTCCTTGTTCCTAAATTACCCATTAGCTGGAAAAGTCTTATTAACAGAGTCTTTACTCTCTTCAGTAAAGTTGTGAGAGATGATTCCTAGAAATCCCCCTAAATGCTGGTCAGTACACTTATTTATCCGTAATTAGGGAAAAAAATCTGAAAATATACATTCAGAAATTCTACTTTCATGCTAATTATCTGTTGCCTTGTGTAGCATAGACTTGTTTAATATTCTAAGAGATACTATTAATCTTTGAGAAATTTTAAGGCTGCCTGCTGAGAATTAGTCAAAAGAGCACTGAATATGAATATCTTCTAATAATTTAAACATAATTTTAACATTAAAGCATATTGTGGGTCAAGTCTGGAGAATACAATTTAAAGAATAGCAACAAATACAAATTATAAGTTCAGCTGAGTCAACAGTCTGAGAATGTACAAAGTTCAAACTCCTGGGGACCTCCTTTCAGTGTTTACAGAGAAACTCTGTTTGTGTTCTGTTACTTTGGGGAATAACTCTTAACAAAGAGCTGATTACAAGAATAATAAATGATGGATCTGTATGTTAGTGACTTGGGAGCATTAAAATCACATTAAAATGGAGTTTTTCAGTTTCCCATATTTATTAGTTCAAAGACAAAGACCACCTACTGAGCTTTAAGCATATAAATCTTCTAGATTAAAACAGACATTTTATGCATCCCTGAGAAAACTTGGTCTAGAGGGAAACTTAACACCACATCCACCTGCTCTAGACAGTTGTTATCACTTTTGCTTTCTATCTAACTAAACAGTTTCTAGTCCCACAACTTACACACTATTAGAAAAGCAGTAGGCCAAGGAGACAGGCTATATGTAAAGACAACATAGAAGATGGCACTAGAATATAGGAATCAGGAATTTTATACCTTTGTGTGTTGGAAAGGCTGTATTAGCAACCTCAGTAAAAATGCAAACTTTAGTTTTTTTTAATTACAGCAGCATCTGTTAAAAAGTCTAGAGCAATTGCTAGTGAAAGCAGTGATTATTTTGGGATGTACGTGGTTACACTTGTATTTTGATAAAGATGAAATTGTGGTGCTTCACATTAGTATGCATAGGATGTCAGCATTTAGATTCTGAGTGTGGTTTAATTCTCTATGAAAAGCCTCATGCTACGTATTCATCCAGTCAGAGTTCAAGTGAGGTGCCTATCTTAAATTTTAATAATTCACTGTTAATAGAAACCTTTAAAATAGATTGAAAAGCTGCCTCTTGTTTTCTTTTACACTCTTTTAATTTTCTGATTTGTTGGTTTGTCATGTTCTGCAGCTCTTCAGATTAAATTTAACCCAGACATTTCCTGATACTTAGATAATAATAAAGGTTCTGCAGAAGGTAACTATCAGTTTTGTTTTTCTTGGGGAATACATCATATCATATGGTTTCACATTTTTGTAGACTTTCCCTTTGAGCTGTATGAGTTTTTATTTCCTAATAGGATAAATATTTTCTCTCATATTGACATATGATTATTGTTCAAATTAATGCCAGACAAGATAAGTCTGTTTATTTTTTTCTAAACACCTTGTTTTCACCCTTAGTTACAAATACATCCTAGTTTCAGATCCAAATGACCACTTTCACTTGTTCATCAATAGTACAAAACTGAATTGATTTACCAGCAGTTTTTAATGTTTAAGAAGACAGATGTGAAACATTGTTTCAAAAGTGTTTGCATACACAACCGTTACAAAAATTTAGTCTTGTCCTGCTATAGTGCTCTAAATGAAGCAATGGATTAAAGATTTTTGGTTTATCTGCAGAAGCACTGAGGATACATTTATTCTTGTATAACTTAAAATGTGTGGGTACAGCTAATTTCACTGTTACCGAAAAAAAAATGATCTTTTTACTCAATTTCAGGGAAGTCTCTTTGGATTATAATAATTTAATGACTGGACACAATACTCCAGATGTGGCCTCACCAAGGCAGAATAGATGGGGAGGAGAACCTCTCTTGACCACCCCCTTTCTAATGCACTCCAGGATGCCATTGGCCTTCTTGGCCTCAAGGGCACATTGCTGGCTCATGGTCATCCTCCTGTCCACCAGGACCCGCAGGTCCCTTTCTCCTACACTGCTCTCCAGCAGGTCAGCCCCCAGCCTGTACTGGTGCATGGTGTTGTTCTTCCCCAGATGCAAAACTCTGCACTTGCCCTTGTTGAATTTCATTAAGTTTCTCCCCGCCAGTGAATGAAGTGAGGTGTTCAGATATAATCTTTAAAGTGCTTAACCTGCTTTGTATACATGTATCAGCATGTATGAGCTGCTTTGCCCACTCTGGAGGGAAAGCTGCTTTCAGTCTGGAAGCACCATATGCATGTTACCTGAGGTCCAGTAGCATTGTGAAGTGTGTATAAGATTTCTGACCTGGAACCATCTCACAAATTACCTGCCTGGAACACAGACAGAAGAGTTCAGCTCTGTCTTTAGAAATATATCATCATTTTCTCTTGAGTACTTAACCCAAAATGGGGAGGATTATTTGCCCCTTACATCAAGCATCTAAAATTCAGTTTAGCTTTTCTATATAGGCAATAATAAAGGTAGCTTATCTAGGGGATTTTTTTCATTGTAAGACATACATCTAAGATATAAGGTTTCTGTCTGTTCTGACCATTGAGGAAACATATATGAGATGCTTAATAGTAGCTGCCTAAGATTCAAAAGGCTAAAAGCAGATGAGTTGTACTAAGGATAAGCAAATTGTTCAAAGAATATGCAAAAGGGATAGAGACAAATCTACCAGTGATCTGTTTTAGAATTCTTCCTTTAAAGCAGACAGAGACACAATGTGTAAAACATGACATGGATATCATTCAGTAAATCATTAAAGAATGTCAATTTTTATTAGTCCTGTTCATGGCACAGTACATGTGGTGTTTCTATCACTCTAAGTAATTTTCTAAATTCAGAGTAATTTCTCCTTGGTCCAGCAGGTAGACTAAAAGGGCTTAGCTCTACCACGTTCACAAGAAATAATAAATGAAATTGTATGAAGAATTATACTATATAAATGCAGAAGACTTCCAGTTTGAATCTTTTTATTTCTGCATGTCACAAATAGACATCTTCCTGGAGATTTAATTAAAGCTGTGAATTTTTAATCTATTTCTTTATGTGATGTATTTTTTTCTGCCTACTCTTAAGTAGCTTTAAAGTAAACTTACCATATCCTTAATTGTTTTTCCCCATAATTACTCAGCAAGGTCAATATTTTTAATTATTTATGCTTCCTTACCTGTTTTCAAGGTCAAATGTCTTTTTGGTGGAAAAAAACTTGTAAATTGTATTAAATTTCAGTGTGCTGTCATGTCTTCACAAGGAGTCAAATTTATTGAAGTTGTTATTGAAGACAAAGAAAGCAGCATAATCTAGTGATGGTAGCTAACTTTTACATTATAGAACTTCCTCAAAAACTCTTGGGAATAAATTCATATTAGTAACAATGTGGAGAAAAAATATTACCTTATATGTTAAAGTAACCATCAATAATCCATTTATCCTCCAGAATGAAAATCCATCAGAGACTTTTTAAACTGAACTAAACAAAGCTTTATATGTGGATTTCTTTCCCCTATCTACCTTGTACAACAAATACATGAATCTGTTCCTTTTATTCTCTCAGTATAATACAAGCTAAAAAGTAGTATCATTTCCACAGTGTTGACAATACTAATTACTATTCCATTAGAAGGGGGTGCATGTTTTGTTATTATTATACTGTGTTTTGAAAAATTATACGGTTTTGTTTTGAAAAATTATACGGTTTTATTTATCAATAAGAAGCACAGAAACATCCCCATCTCTCAAAGTAAGCAACCTAATATTATAGTCTTCATTCTCATGCTTAAGTATTTCATCAGATCAATGCCAATGGGCTAAATCCTCTTCACTGAGAGCAAAAGGCTACAGCTGGAATAGGGATTGGGTCCCAAAGATCTCATGAATGTTATGAAAACTTTAGATAACTTTCAGATGTGCATTCAATACAGCTGAAAACAAACAAACAAAAAACAAAAAAATGGCAAATGAAGGTAGTCAGAGTAAAAGAATCTTTCATAAATTTCTCAGAATATCTTATAAAGAGCCTCCAAACTCTCTCAATATGCATTCAGTTTTAAAATGACTGAAAGATAGGGTGGAGGTTGCATTACAGTTACTCTGATCATCACCTTTATAAACATTTCATTTTTATTTTCCTAGAAGAAGAAAATTAATAGACCGAAGATTTATGTCAATGAATGTCATAGCTGATTACCTCTAGAAATGAGAAGAATGCAATTTTTATGACTTTATTTAAAGCTGAGTTATTTTTCATAAGCAAATATAGCCAGGCCAGACAGCTTTAATTTTTAAGAATGCATGGTACACTCTGGTATAAATTTGTAAATTATGATATGTTTTTAGAATCAGTGTTTTCCTAAATAAAACATTCAGCACAATTCTACTATGCATAATATTTCTATTGTAATTTGCAATGATATTAAGACAATAATTTTTCTTAGTAAGATGCAGGCACTATGAACCATTTGAAAATACCATTCATGGGTAATATACTTCCAGGGATGACTTATGGTTACTCTGTGAAGCCAAAATAAATTTATTACAAAATCTCAATAAACTGGCTTCTTTTTCCAGCCAGTGAAATGAAGTTGCACGGAGAATTAAACATGCAAAGAATGTGTAAAAAATCTAATGACATTCAAGGATCATTGCTGTTAAAACTATATGTGATAGTTATATGATATTCATTTTTATATTTATTTTTGTAGGAAAGATACAAATAGTCATATTTGTGTTTTACAGACTGTCTGTACATGTACAGTACAGACATTGGTTCCAAAGACTTATTGATTCCCTGCTAGAGGCCTACATCTACATACAGCTCATGTCCAAGATACTCTGTTGATTATCAAGATAACTGTTGAAATATTTCCTCTTAAATCAGTTCCTGAACACACACGTTCGTTGTAAGAACCAAGAAGAGGAATATGTGAGAAGGCCAGCCCATACCAGAACGTGTTCATGGAAGGGCAAAAAGGATCTAAAAGTATATCCATGTAGATGGATAGTCACTTGGAGAAAGGTCTGTTCTGAAGGTTGTGTGCACAGACCTATGTTTATGTTTACTATCTTAGATGTCATGTATCCTGAAATAGTGATGCCCAAGAACAGGGACATAGCATTTTTATTGTCTGTTTAATTATCAAAATATATCTATGTTACCATCAAAATTTTGACAGTGAAACGGTGAGTGCAGTAGATGTATTTTGGGAGTACACATAGAGAAGCATGGCTATTTGTTTTTATTTCTTTAATAGAAAGTCCAATATAATGCAAAACAATTAATGTTGATTCCCCTGACATACACACATGCCTTCATTTTCTAGTCTATCTTTTCTCTGAAACCTCATTAAGAGACTCTTTATTTCCTGTAGTCATATTTTTTCAATAGAAAGCAAGAAAATTCCAGTATCACATACTACTGAGCAAAAAAGAAAACAGAAAACAGAAATAATGTTATCACAAGGTTGAATCTGACAAAAATCTACACTACAAATCTGTAAAGCTGTACTGCAAGTTAATGACTAAGTCCCCGTAACAAAGCTGCAATGGAGCTTTGAGGTAGAACACATTTGACTTTATCTTAATTATTCTAACTAGCTTTCCAGCAGCCTGTGGACTGCACATCTTTGCTCTCAGCAGTGAATATGGGAGCTTATTCAGCATTACCAGGCTCCAATAGCTACCTTGAAGAAAGCAATGTCAAAGTCTGTAATCTTGGAAACTAGACAGCAGGTTGCACACTGCTGTGCCATAATTTTCTTCTTCTTGGTGCACTTGGTTCATCAAGGTGGAAAAGTTCATCCATTCCTATAAACAGAATCCTGACTTGGACAGAGTTTTGAATCAGATGCATCTTCCCCTTTCCTTTAAAGTGAGCACACTTGAAAAACCTGGAAGAGTTTTCAGTCTCTGCAACAAGTTCATATTTGACCAAAAACTGAGAAAATTACCTATTAGATGAAAAAGATTAAAATAAAAGTGCTTGTCCATGTATCCTGACAGTATGGCCTCCTTTGAATTTGGATCTCAATCATCAGGGTTTAGTGGTTTATTTGGTTACAGTCAACTTCAGAGTCCCAATTGAAGTCCTTAGGAAACCTGTTCTCTGCCACCTCTGAGACATCACTGTGTATACCACAGGAGTCCCAGTCTTCTTTACAGCAGGATTCCTGCTTACAAATTTTTCCCTGCTCTCTATCTCTTTGTCCTGTCCTGCTTTAGGAAAGTTTCTGTCTTGTAGATGTTTCTTGCCTCTAAAGCGAAAATCTTCTATAGTCCCCCATCAAAACTTTCTAAAAGGCTGGTAGCAACTGCTGCAAATTGAACAAGCATCCTCCTTTCCTGTTGTTCAGCCTTGTCTTCTTTATGTGGCAAAGTACAGCAAAACTGTCAGCAAGCAAAGCAGACACCACTCCTTGCAGCCTGCTTTTCCTGACCTCAGCATCAGATTATTCCTTCAGAGTACCCTTTTGAGTTCACTGCAATGTAGATAAAACACATAATTTAAAATATTTAAATACATGACTAAAAATTTCTTGGAGAAATTGATGGATTTTCCCCACATTTCCTATTAATTATCAGGATTCTGGAATGGTGAAAGTTAGATTTTTTTAACAATAACTCACATGACATGAACATTCAGCTAACCAAAACAGCCACTCCATAAAGAAATAAAATGTACTTCAGTATTATATTGCATACATTTGATATGAGATGACTTGTACTCCATCACACAAGCCCTCATTTCACAAATTCCAGTAGATAGAAATAATTTAAAAATTCCTATTTCTCTCTCACACAGCAACTATTCATAAAATGTAATCTATTCAGGCAGAAGGATAGGCCTTGGGTTAGAATAATGGTTGCTTATTTTTAGACATCACCCTGTATTCTTGCTAGAGCCTGAGACCTGCAGTTACCTTAATTGGATGTGATTTTTCTGGTTACTGATATTCTTAGTAGGTTGGTAGCTTCAATGTTATCTGTCATGCCATACTATTGACATGCTACAAGAAGGACAGAACTGATATTGTTGGTAAGGGTTGAGGCAATGGTGAGCAAAAAGGTTCAAAACGAGCTACTAACAACAAAACCCACAGGAGGCAGGGGAAAGATTAACACCCTAAGAATTTTTATGCTGAGAAGAGGATCAGCTGAAAAATGTTCCTCTTGAGGAATCTTCTCTTCACTAACTCTTATATTCTCAGGTTCTAATGAGCACAGAATTCCTACCAATCCAAAGCTAACTGCTAATGTATATAAAATCCATATTACAAGTTTATAAGGTGAAAACAACCTGGAGATGAAAAACCTGCAGTTTTCTAAAAGTTCCTTTACAGATGTGGAGATACATATGAAGGCTCCTACCAACCAGACTATGTGGCTATTATATTTCAGTGGTATCATTTTTTGAATACATATATTCCTAGATGAAATCACAAAGGAGTTATTTGTTTTTGTGAAAAATCCCTCATAATTCTGTTCAGTTTTATACTAATACACTTGATGTCTTTCTGCGATATTGATCAACCGTAGACAGAAATCTATACAGATCTCAAATATAGCCATGCAATACCAAAAATAAACATGAAAAAAGGCAGTTTATGCAGTATATTTCTAAATGATTTTGAGAATTGTGCTAGCATTTCAAAAAGCAACTGTTTTTTGCTCTGTAGGCAGCTAAGGTTATGCATTTTATATAGTGTGTTTGATGGTAGGTGATGTATTCCCTTAACATTACTCTTAAAGTCTTAAGAGTGAGTTCTGATCACAGATACTCTGGTGAACATCTGGCACAACTCCACAGAGGATGTTTGCAGTAATTCTAATTTATATTGGTGTCACTTGGTGTTGCATTGATGAAATTCTGGCCCTGTAATCCTTCTCAAGTTGTTTATGTTTGCAACTTCGTGGCTAACAAATTATATGCTGATAAGTAGTTTTTCCCCAATTCTGTTCTCAGCAAATTTTTGACTTTGTAAGGACATAAGGGAAGGCTTTGTTTGTCTTAGAAAAAGGTAACTGGAGAAACTCTAAGCATAATGAAGAAATAAAAATTATATTGCAGGGTATTTTCAGATATAATTGCATAGTTTAATCAGTTAATTATAGTAGACCACAGTCCTGTTCACAACTTCTTTGTCTTAACCAAATGCAATAAAACAAAGACACCTTCTTTTATGACACATAAAGATCTCAGAGTTCATCCTCAATACTAAAGTAAGAGTCGGTAAGAAGGAAAGAATAAAAAGAATATCCAGAGTCTACTTAGAAGTATGAGTTAGCTGTTGGGGTTTTTTTTGGTGGAGATCATGCCCCTCTGCATATTATGGAGATGCTTATATTAGCCATGCTTGCAATTAAAATTATAGGTTATTATTGATAACTCAGGCAGATTCTGCTTGATTCTCTAGAAGATTAAGGTCAAAATTCTCTGTGATTGAACAATAAACCCCCACAACTGAAGAAGGTTTGGAGGAGGTGGACATAGGAGATGTGGTCATGAAGTTAAGCCCAAGCAAGAACAACATATGAAGTGATCAGAGCTATTGTAGGAAAAGCTGAACTTAGCTCAACACAAAGGGAACCAGAGGGTGACCTTTGTTTTAGATAAATGGCTGTATCAGTTGACTGGATAAACTAGCTAGATCAGTTGAGTGGATCTACCAGTTGTATAAATGTTTTTCCCAGTCTTAATCAAAAGGCTGTGAATGTCTTCTTGAACTAGCCAGAACAGCATGGGGGAAGTGTATATGTGTCTCAGCCCAGACCAGTGTAAAACTAAGTATCAATAGAATGAACTTTGAAGCGAGCAACAGGCTGGTTTCAAGCCATGTGTTTCTTCCTGGTGGCTGAGGACACCCAATGTCATGGCGGGGAACATATGGAGACCATTAACAGGAATCACATTTGTATTGTGATCTACGTGTATATTGCACCTGCTGTATTCTAAGTGTACTTCCATTGTGATTTCAGTATATTGATGTACCTCTCTGATAAGTAAAAATCCTGTGTAATGTCAAATATCTAAAAGTAAGTGAACTTGATATTAAACATTAAACCCTTGCCACGTGGAACATCTAAAAAGAACCTGGTCAAATAGTATTGGACTCTGACAATCCACTGACAGAAGAGTGATCATGTTAAAGTTTTTATTTTACAATTCAACTAGAAAAGTCTCTTCAAGGGTAGACCGAGTATCTCTAGTCATCTACTGTCCACTCAAGACAGTTTCTAAATACTGCATGAACAAGCAATGGTACCTGTTACATGAAAGGTTAATTCAAAATATCTGTTCAGATTGGGCAAGTAAAGCAGAGGATAACAAGGGTGGTTTTTTGCTGATATCAACCATGAAATTCTGGTCTTTGCAAAAGAGATAAAAAGATTTCTCTAAGCTTACAGCTCTGTCAAAATGCAAATATTTTTCCACAAAATATAATATTTCTTGACACTTTCAATGTGTTTTCTTATCCTAATATCTGTATCACATTTTAAACACTAGCTAATTAATCCTCTTAACCTTGCAGGGATTAAGTTCTGACCTCATATGAAGGAAATCATTCTGCTAAATCTCACAGTTTTGTTGCAAGTTATACAATATTTTATGTGCATGGTTATATATAAAAATATCATTGCTGTAATTTAAATTGCTAGGTATGCATAAAAGTCAGTGATTTTTGAGACAGCTAATTCAGTATCTTTTTTTTTTTCAGATTTTAGTATGAGGTTTTGCATTTGGTTTCCAAAAATGGCCATAAGTGGATGCCTCATACAGAAGACTAGAACAGGTTTTTCTGACACTTTCCTTTATTAGGTTCTAAGTATTCCAACTATATCCAGCTCACGGAACCTCCAGGGCCTGCTAAATTTTCTCTACTAGCTCACCCCATTTTCCTTCTTGTCAGGCATTTAAGTACGAGCTATTTCTCCAGTCTAGATTCAAACTGATAATATCTTTCAGACACACTAGATTTTCCTCTGAATTTCTTGAATGTCTGCCTATATGCTTCCAGAATATCCTGTACATGCCTCCTCTCTTGCTGTCCAGTAAATCCTGCTTGTTTTCTTCTAACCTCCGGTGATGAGTTGGGGAGTGTGCTAAGTAGCTTGCCAAAAGGTTCTCTGACTCATAAAACACTGATGGCACCATCCCACAGCTCACAGTGGAAGTGTTACCTTTCCAATGTTTGAAATAGCACAGAGTAACAAACAATAACATTAGTCCTCCTCAAAGGCTGTCATTTTTGGAAATAACTGATCTATTTTCATAAGCTCAAAGGGGAACTACTCAGGGCCTGTGTGGGACACAGGGAAGAAGTCCATGAGTTGTCCTGGTCTCTTTTTCTTTATTTTCATTTATATCCTACACATTACCACTAAATGAATGTACCATCTAATCTCCTCTCTGTCCTCTTGGTAAACCAACTCCTGTTCTCCATATTCGAGCCTTAATATCCAGCTTTCTGCTCAAGCTCTTCTTGTATGCTTTTCTTATATGCCTCAGAAAACGCTACACAGCAGTCAGCTTTTCATAAAACTAGTTGCATGCTTCCCAGCATGGTTTAAATAATCAAAGATACTTTTATGCCTGGCAGGTCATGTTTATTGTCATTAGACAAAACTAAACAAAAAAAACCCTTTTTTCTCAAATGTCATATTCTTCATTAAATTTGTTAATTTGTTAAAAACTAACTTTTGATAAAACAGTACATTTATCTGTGATGTTATATGCTCTGTGCAAAGGACATGAAGCAAAATGGTATTTGGATATTATATTTACATTAATCTGATTTTCTCTATTCTTTTTCAGTAAGTGCTTGATTTATATTTAAGCAGTTTATAACCTGCTACAGTGAGATTCAATATTTCTGATACAGTAGTGTGCATAATGTATTATTTGACAGTATGTTTACTATAATCTATGAGGAAAAGCTATTTATTCATGCAGTCACTTATAAGAAAATCCACCATTTCTGAAATAAAAGCTAACAATATGCAATGTTACTTATGCACATGCCCCCCAAATTAAAAATAAATCCCTGTTATTTCAAGAAGGTCAAGATGCATCAGCTACATTACTATTTAGCATAAAATCACTTGTTTGGAAGCTAAATGACCCCTGCAGGTTTCCACTTCACAAGTTAAACTTTTTCTATTTAACAAGATGCTAAACTGACAGAGATAAAAGGAGAAGTTTATAGAAATGTTCATTACAGTGAACACAGTTTTGATCGGATGTGTAGGCTGAAAGACAAACCCTTTTTAGGAAGAGCAATTATTTTCATTATTATGCTTCCTTTCATCATCCTTCATTAAGAAAATCATTGTTTCAAGCCATCACATTGCTTAATGTGAGAAACAATAAGCAAAGATATATGACCTCAGCCTCTCCTTATAAGTAATCCCTTCTAGGCCCTTCACCATCCTCGTGGCCCTTCTCTGGACATGCTCCAGAGCTGCAGGGTAGGTTATGGACTTCATTACTCCAATATAAAGCCAGTAAAGACCAAGTTTATTTACTTTTTATCTCTTATATACATTCAGACCACGCGCCAAAAACGTACACACTGATTGGTTAACATCCCCTGTACGTGGGGCAGACATGCATGTTAGCAGCATTGCTATTGGCTCAACTGACAGCACTCCTCATTGGTCCATGCTCTTCCTGGTAGTATACTGGCCACGTCAGCCAGAAGTAAAGTTGCCTTACTTCTCGGTGTTTCTTTCTATGTCCCTTCTGGTATCTGATTGGAAACAGACGATGTTGTTTCTGCTTCCTGCCTCTCGAGATGACCTCTAGTATATGGCTCCGTGTTTAATCACAAGGCTATCAAGTGGCTGGTTCATTACATGCCATCGTCCTACCCCAACACTCCAGCAGTTTGATGTCCTTTTTGAACTACGCTGCCCAAAACTGCACACAGTGCTCGAGGTGACGCCACACTAGTGCAGAGTAGACCGGGACAATCACCTCCCTTGACTGGCTGGCCATGCTGTGCTTGATGCACTTCAGGACACGGTTGGCCTTCCTGGCTGCCAGGGCACACTGCTGGCTCATATTCAGGTTGCTACCAACCAAGACCCCCAGGTCCCTCTCGGCTGGGCTGCTCTCCAGGCGCTCGTTCCCCAGTCTCTATATACCACCAGGGTTGCCCTGTCCCAGGTGCAGAATCCGGCACTTGCCCTTGTCAAACTTGATTGCCTAAAATTTGCCTAAGTTTTTAAAAGTAACATTATTTATTTCATTGACTATAAAGCAAGGTCCAGACAATTAGCTCAGCTATAAATATCTGCACCACGGACTTCTGAAATCTAATGAAGTGAATCCCCACCCTAATGTACTGAGGAGCCATTGGATACCATAATGTCCCACTCCTATTCAGGACTGGAAAATATTGCAACCTCTTATAGAAAGGTATTTGTAATGATAAAGCGGTAGTCAGGAAAGAGATTCTAATTATCTGTAAACTGTAAATGATAAACAAATTCAGTTTCTTAGTCATCACATATTTCTAATGGTATTGCATAGAAGATGGTTTGAGTATCCTTCAATGTCTCAATATTTCAAATCAAAAGAGGAAAAGACAATTTTAGCAATATAGAAGAGAGAAATAATCCATCTCTCTGACTAAAACTGCCTTCAAGGTAGTGTTGAAGAGAAACAGAGGCCTCAGATGATACATACAACTTGTCCAATAAATTATGAAAGCAAAAATACTTCAAAAATAAATGCAGGCCTTTTCATATGAGGTTTCTGAAAAATTTTTGGTTTGAGTCAAATGGGATTATTGACATTCACTTCTTAATTCAACTGACATTTTTCAGGATTCATTTAGCCTGAACCCATAAAATGTTGTTCTCATTCAATTTAGCAGCAGAATTAAAATATCTGTTATTGACATATTTCTGTGTGAGAGACATATTTCTGCTCATGATATTGCTGCTACTGATTGTCATACACAGCTGTTTTACCAGGGCAAAGTGAGTCCCAGGTCATGTCACCCATTACTGGGAGATTGTGTGAAGTGCAGAAAGGGTATCCTCCTCGCTCTAGCTGTCACAGGGATTTGGACTGACACCAAGAACCACAGCCTCAGCATTTTATACCCAATTACTGCATTGACCTGGCCACAGCTATAAACAATAGAGCACACCAAGTTTAGCTGGGAGGAACATACTAGGAACACATCAGCTAAACTAGAAGGCAGTTCAGAAGTTAGCTTTATGTTACTTTTAGGCTTGAATCCTCTGCTTTGTGTGAACTCTAATAAGGAGTTATACTTCAATGCTTATGTTACTCTTTTTACTTCTTTTGCATTTGCAAGGACCATCTAGAAGATATAGGTATCTTTAATTTCCTTTTATTTTCTTTAATGGATGTTTATTTATTTCATATTTTCCTTGTACTTTTTGGTTCATCCAAACATATTGTTTTTCCTTTTCCAGATATCTGACATGTTTATCTTTCTTCCAGTAAGGTTAGTTTTGTAGCAAATTTGTTTGCTCAGTGATATGATAGACAGGAGGGTCCCCTTATGCACAGAAACCTGCCTTTTTAAAACCAAACTGAAAAAATAATATTGCAACTAAAAACACTTCCTCTAGCAAAAGACTCCAAACTTACCTTGGGAAAGCATCTCTAATACATTAATTTATTTGATGGAAGAGTGTGGGATGCAATTGGATTATGATGGAACATTGGAGTTGCAGTAACCCTCATTCATCACGCCTTGTGTGGTGTTAATGTCAGATTTTATTGTGTAATCTAGTTTCAACCTGGTCTGCTTTTGCATAGTACACCTCCAAGGAAAATGTAAGATGGTATGGGAACTGATACTGTTGATTTATCTAAATATTCTTCACTCTGAACCACTAACAAATTCACAGACTAGCAGAGCATATGCAATGGATGAGTGAAAAAAAAAATAAAATTCATTAGTGATGGACTAGTGTTTACTGAATATTGAAAAAAAAATTTACTACTGAAATTTTAAGCTGTATAGTAACTGTGTTTATTTCAGCACTGAGATAGAAAATTCTACTGTATGGGACAAATAACAAGACCACAAGTAATGGAACAATAATTAATTAACATAGAACATAGTTTGCTTCAAAGAAATTATATAATAAACTCAATTCCAAAATGGTCTCAATTTATGATACAGTTGTTTTAAATGAGCATATTACATAATTCTACCAATGCTTTCTTGACATATCGAGAACTAATAACAAACAAGCCATTACAGTTTTGTTTTCTTATAAGTCTACAAACTGTAAAATATATTACAAAACCACTCTGTCTTCTGATAGGAAGTATTTCTAAAAAGAGATGCTTTTCAAAATTTCTTAATAGATTGTTGCCAGGACTAGTAGGGTTCTAGGGAACAACATTTTTGGCATCTTATTTAATAGTCGTATCCCCTTGTGTATCTTATAAACTTTTCTTGCAATTGCATATTCACTAACAAATGCATTTTTTCAATACTTTGAAACTTTGGGAACTCTTTGCAAAGAAAGTAGAATATGCTGTCAACAACAGGACATGATATTATAAAGTGACTTCATGCCATTTCATTTAAAATGAGGACATGAGTCTACCCCAGCACAAGGGCAAACAATACCAAGTTTATATAGGATTCTTGCTTTGTCAGACATAAAGAGTGCAGGGAGTAATCTAATGTAAACATGGGTTTCTTCTTACCCAACCTTAGTTATCCAAGCTCCTTGTACAATCAGTGAAGAGAGGCCTCTCTGAAAGACAGTTCATGCCAGCTGAAGAAAACTGGTCAAGATGAAAGGAATAATAAGCTCTCTGGAGGATGACTGCCAATCTGCACTTGCAAAAGAGGACCAATATTCTTAGATGCTTAGTTAATTGAATGAACAGTTAGAAGAACAGTTAACTCCTAGATATCCAAAGTCTGAGGAGGTATTTCTTTCCTGCCTCAAAAGTGGCAATATGTTTTTCTGCTCTTTTTACTCACTTATTTTTTTTTTAATTTCCTTTTCCAACTATCAAAAACATCTTTCATCAGCTGTCTGATTGTTCCTTGTTGATGTACAGTGCAGCTACAGCCCAGAAAGCTGACTGTATTCTGGGCTGCATAAAAAAATCATGGCCATGAGGTCGAGGGAGGTGACTCTCCCCCTCTACTCCACTCTCATGAGATCCCACCTGGTGTACTGTATTCAGCTTTGGAGTCCTCAGCACAAGAAAGGCACGGGCCTGTTGGAGCAGGTTCAGTGGAGGGACACAAAAATCATCAGAAGGGTGGAGCACCTTTTCTATGAATAAAGGCTGAGAGAGTTGGAGTTTTTCAGCCTAAGAAGAGAAGGCTTCTGGAACACCTTATTTCAGCTTTTCGATATATAAAGGATGCTTATAATAAAGACACAGAGAGACTTTTTACAAAGGCCTATACTGACAGGAGAGGGAGCCAGGGTTTTAGACTGAAAGAGAGTATGCTTAGATTTGACAAAAGGAAGGAAATTTTTACAATGAGGGTGATGTGACACAAGAACAGCTTACCCAGAGAAGTTGTGAGTGCCCCCTCATTGGTAGCGTTCAAAGTCAGGTTGGACAGGGCTTTGAGAAACTTTATCCAGTGAAAGTTGTCCCTGCCCAGGGCAGAGGTGTTTGAACTAGGTGATATTTGAATGCACCTTACAACTCAAACAATTAAATGATTCTGTGATTCTTCGCTCTAGCTTAACTTCAATTTCATCTTCAATATTCTGCATGTGTTCTTGGACATATTCTCCTGATCACATAAATCCTGGCTTGCCATAATTGTTTCTAGGAGCCTCCTCCAAACATTACAAATCTGCAAAAGTCACTGATCTCTGAATTATTTTTGTTCCTTCCAAATCAATGACAATACCAAAATGAAACAAACAAATAATTAAATCCCACTCTGCTGCACAAATTGTGCTTTACGTGAAAGAGTACTTTGTGGTGTATGCCAAGTGTGGGGAGACAGTTTAATGCCATTATTAAATGCTATCTGTATATTGAACATTTATAAACAACCAGGCATTTCAGTCAAACTGCTATATTTTTTCTCTGGTCATTTGACATGTTTTTCCTTGTTTTCCAGAGAAATTGAAAGGTTTTTGCTTTTACTGCCTTTTCTTGACAAAGATGCCACAAGGTATCTATACATCTCAAAGGCTAACACAAAATCAATCTGTGTGATTATGCAATTTAAATGCATTTGCAGTGCTAATTTATCTTCTAGCATCTGTAAATTACTTTATTATAAAAAATTCAAAGGCTTAGCTGAAAGCCAAATTAGACCTGGTAGCAACACAAAAACATTATCAACAAGGGAAATCTCTAAAAGTAACAGCAGACAACCAACATCGCGTGATGTGTAGAAAGATATAAAATGTGATGTAAGTTCATTAAGTGCTGACTATTGTTGCTTTATTTGAGATCTGAGTAAAAGTATACTCCTGGAAATGTTTACCAAGTTGCGCTATAGAGAAACAAGTTGCAATTTTCTTTCAACACTTACTATTTAGGTACTTTATGGTTCTATTTTTATCAATGAATTACAGTTTCCCAATTAAAACAGGAGGGGCAGGGGATCATAGGACCTTTGATAGTCAACAATTGTTCTCCCATTAGATGAAGTTGATAGCTGAAAGTTTCCTCCAGTTATTGAATGACAGACACTGAACTTGATGTTAAACATTTATGCATGATGAACAAGCAACCTACAAATTCAAGGTTAAACATTTATGTAAAAGAACAGCTTGGAAAAAGATAAACTTAGAAGGAAACTGATGACCTTCAAACATTAAAGGCAAATTGCCTATCCTTTAAGGAGGTCATTGTGCTAATGCAGCACAAAAATACACCGGTATAATTTCTGGTGTCATGTCTGATACTGAATGAAACCCTTTTCTTGCAGAAAAAACACTTTATCCTACTAAGGGGTAAAGATGTTAAAAACCTCTCTCTTTTGCCTTTACAAATAATATCTGAGTTTTTCTTTTTTGCAGTTCTGGAAGAGTTTGATGTAAGACTTGACATTCTTATTAAGCTGAAAGTCTGTCAAAGACGAATTTACTTAATATCTGACTATCAAACATGTAGAAAATTTAATGAGTTGGTACAATAGAGTCACAAAGAAAGGGCCTAATGCTCATAAATGTTCTTTTTACCATATTCTCTATCCCAAACACCATAAACAAGATATCTGTTAATAGAGTTCCAGATTGGAAAGTTCCTTCTGCAGACAGTATGTTAATCATTATGAAGGCTAATATTTGCTAGTCAGTCTCACACTGCTGTAAGATTTTGACTGAAAATCCAAAATACATCACATATACTTCTTACAAGATTATAGTCTTTCTGGGTGACTTCATAGTGACTTTTTGTCACTTTTTGTCTCTAATTATCACTTCTGGTATTTGGCAACAGAAATGTTCAGGAAATAAAAACAAACAATCAAACAAAAAAAATCCCATAATGTGAAGGGTTTCATCCGAAGGAAGAAGAAAATCAGCCCTTTATAAACCTAATGTAATGTTAAAGCAATGCAACTGTCACGATTCTGCCTTAGTAAAAACACTACATCTTATATTATATTTACTTATGCCTTGCCTTTTAAGACTCCTAATTATATATATATATTGAGTGAAAAGAATATTTTGTTTAGATTATACTTACAAAAGCTAATGTGTCCTTGATGATACCTTTCCACTCTTAGCTGTAAACACACAACTGAAACATAACTGATTTGCCTCCATCTCTTCAGAAAGCCTGTACTGCTTAACCAAGTGAGTCTATTTCCAAAAACTAATTGCAGCAACTGACTGCCTGCATAGCCTTTATAGCCAAGAGAGACTGATTTACGTCTGGGGCTACTTTATCATGGTTTTTCTCTGGCTAGTGTTCTGTAATTACGAAGCAACTAAATCCTTTCTGAACTCAGTAAAGTAAACCTGACAATCAAGATTTTGGAGACAGTTTTCAGTCCTAGCCACTCATGTGAGAAACAAAAGATTTATTAACCAACCAGTCACCCACATTTTGGCAACTGAGAGCATAGCTATTCTCTGGACTACTTCAGTCACTGATTATAGATACTTAAAGTCTAACAGTTAGCATGTCCCTCTTGTGTATGCAACAGATAATAGAATTTATACATCTCACTTGACACTGTTGATGCTATATAACAAGCTTCATAAATGCACAAGGCTGCTTCATAGATCATTAACCTTTACTGATGTAATGCACAAATGTAAAAAAAAAAAAAAAGCACATTCCTTTGTATGAAGTATATACCCAAAAAGATTAAAAAAAAAAAAAAAGACAAATTCTGATGGGAAGAATACTAGACAAAGTAACTGGAAATGCACCTTTAACAGCAGAATATGCTCTAATACATCTAAAGTAGTAATAACATCACAGAATCACAGAATTTTACTCATGGTAAACAGTAGATTTACCTTAAGTAAACTCAAACCACAAAAAATCCCAGAGATGCATCCCCGCCCTACAACATATCCTGAAAGAATGAATATTCTCTCCTGTTACTAAAAAGATGTGATCCATTAGATGAAAGTGAACACTTTAAGTACTGCGGTGAGAAAGGTACAGAAAAAAAAATTCAGTAGAGAGAAATACCAGCCAGAAACAGTAGAGAGAAGTACCAAGCAGAGTATAAAGACAGAGAGGGATATATACCTGTATGAGAAGTGTGATACTGAGGGAAAAACAACTTTAGGAAACTAGTTACTATGGCAGTCCAAGAAAAGAAATAAAACTGGAAAAAATAAATATTTTATTGTCACTAGGTATACTCAGAGACAATGATGGAAAAGAAACCAAAAATCAAACAAGGTGAGAGAAGGAAAGCACAGGAAATAGAACAGTGATTGGAATAATGGAGAAAAAAAGAAAACAGAGAAAAAGCTTTTAGTTGGGCGGATTCATTTTATAATTGTTTTATACATTTACCCAAGAAACATTACATGCACATGGAAAGACATGATGGAATATTTTTTTACTTAGGGGATTTAGAGGCGAATCCTAAATATAAACCGTAGTAGAAAAACTGTAGGCCAGACATCTTATATAACCAGAGGAACAAGGGAATTCAGAGCATCTGTATTTTTAAAACTTACTTTTTAAAAAAAAAATAATCTTGAAGTGTAGTTTATATAAATCTTCAATTTATCTTTTTATAGACTGTCTTGTGTACTTTTCTCTGGAAGTGCTATACACCCGACTTGGCAGATATAAGTCCTCATTCCATTTCCCTCTCCGACAAAGAAAACATTCAGCAGGGCAAAAATCTTTTGACAGAAGGATTTCAAGAGGAGCAGACGTCTGTTCACACACATCCTTTGCTTCTCTAGTCTCCAGTAGGAAAAGCAAAGGGTTATAAACCCCTTACAAAAACAGGATATTAAGAGATTTTTTCTTTTCCCCAGATGCAGTTCTATGTTATTGGCTTTTGGTCCAGTGCCTTGTCTTGTCAACCCTCCCTTGCGGGGTGGGTTTCTTTTTTGTTTTTTTATTTTATTTCATTTTATTTTGTTATCTGCACCATGCCTATCCTTCATACTGCAAATGTGAAAAAAAAAAAAAAAGAAAAGGAAAAACATAATGTGGAAAAAATGCTATGTAACAATACTCCCAGTTAAGGAAAGTGAATCTGGAACCAGAGGATATAAGCATAACTGTTTAAGCTAATGGCCCTCTATTAACATTAGTATTGTCATAAATCTCTACCAGGACCAGAGAACAGGAGGCAGCAGGACCCTGCTGTGTTGACATGAACTCCAATGATATTTCCTGAGATTCCCTTTATTGCTCTCGTTTTACATTGGAGCCTTTAGCTTGAGCTAGGTACAATTTATATCAGCTGCACCAAGGTACAAGTGTGAAACCAGAGACCCATGTCTAGATCTGAGAACAAGTATCATGGCACAGCTCATATCCAGATGGCTGAATCTCATATCCTTCAAAATGGGGTGCCTTTAGACTACTTTTTGGGATTGACTTGGTCAGTGCTGTTCCCTGAACTGCTCCCAGGAATTGTCTGTGCAAATGCTAGCTGCCCCAGGTGACAACCATGTTAACAAGATAATACTAACAATGACTGAGTGGCACTGCCACTCAAATCTTTAATTTGTCACACATTAAAAGGACTCAGAAAAGATCCACAGATGGAAACACCAGCTTGGACACTCTGCAAACAAGTCACAGCAATAAACATTGGAAACTAGGATAGATTGTGTAAGAAAAATGTACACTTAAATATTTCTAGTTTTAAGGCTCAAGTTGGAGTATATTTGAGCTGTACAAAATAATGCAAACATGAAATCATGTTTGTGGAAGGAACTTCAGTGTCTCACAGGCCTGTCTTTAACTTGGGGTTGTTTATTTCCACATTTCAAAATAGGTCATTGAAGCAGACCTTGACACATTGCTGGATCTGAGCAATTTCCAAACACCAGTGTGGGACCTCAAGGGTAATTTTTCATGTGTTGTTTGCATAGACTCCTTGATATTCTGCTTTGCCACATTGACACTGTGTTCTCTTTCCTCGTACTGAAATTCTTGCCTGTTTGCTTCTTATACAGATGCAAAGGGGAATAAACATCCTTCAAAAGTGTGGTTTGTAGTAATCTCAACATTGTATCAGAGGACTAAAGCAAAGTGGTATGCTGTTTTTAAAAAAATGCCCTAATCCATTTGAACCCATACCATGATACTATTAACAATAGAAGAAGGATTTTATGTATGCAGAAACACAGATGAAAATGAAAACCGCACTGTCATTGTTTGTTTTCCTGCTAATTTAGGAATTTTCTCTATTTATTGGAAACTTTTTATTAAGGTAGTGCAGTAAAAAATCTGTTATAAATATACATTTATAGATTCATATTAGGAAAGAGGCCAAGCAGGGTCTCTAATTCTGGCGCAGCCCCCTGTTTCTGAAAATTATGAAGATATTAGAGTCAGGAGCACAGTTTTAAGGCTGTTTATGTAACATAGATTTTCAGTGAAAGATTAATTTCAAAAGGGGGATGGTGGGCTGTTATGGTTTGAGACATGGGCCAATAAAATTGTCTCCTAGAGGCAAATGTTACAATCAAAGAGAGTTCAAAATGCCTGAAACCACTTTTGTACAGGAAACTAGGAAATATCCAAATTTTCTTTCCTCTAAACATAAGAATAAATTTTAAGAATAAACTAAGAATAAACCTGAATAAAAATAATGAAATTTAGCCCAGGGATAATTAAATTCAGTTTTCTACTTGTTTAATCTCTGTATTTTTTGTGTAAATCCTAAAGCTAGGGTAGGAGAGCTTTGCTTTGCTTTTATCTAAATACTATGTCTCTCAGCCAATTAGTTCAAAAATAACAAAAGCATTGAAGATAGACCTTTTCAGACTGCAGGAGATCACATATTTTTATATGAAAATTCTTTAACGCTTTCTTTGTCATCATCAGTGTGACAGGTGATTATTATGGAGGAAAACATCACTATTCCACTCAGATAAAAAAAAAATAAATTTTAGAATCAAAGATAATCTACTGTTTCTGTACTGTTGGTATTGGACTGTTTTGGGGTTTTACTCACTAACCTACAGTCTTCACTGCTGTAAACATACCAGGTCACTTAGAAATTCAGTTCTGACCTCCCAAGTTAGCTCTTTTTCATCCTGAAAGATATCTGCAAATTTCTACTGAACAAACACCTGCAGAATCCTTGAGCAGTATCTCAGCATGCAGAAAAGGTTGGGAAATAGGGAGGATTGTTTTGTTTATTTTCACCTCTGGATCCAAAAATGTCCCAGGACATAAAGACACTCAAAATGTGTTCTGGTCTAGGACCTAGTTAAGACTCTCTCTGCATATGCTTACACAAAAATCAAGAGACAGAAACCATTTAAAAGCTACCTAGGACCACTATGTCTGACAAACATTTTTCATAGAGTTTTCTGAAACTTAAGAGGGGGATATTAATCATATTAGAAAACCAGGAATAGCATTAAGAAATATTGATTATGTCCTAGTTGTCTGGGACACTCCTTATAGTTTCATTTTCAAAATATGTATTTATGACTTGGGCTGTTTCAGCTTATCCTGCTGCCTATACTTCAGAAATGAGAGAAAGTTGGAACTTTCACCTAAGGGTGTGGTACTGCCTGCCTGCTGCCTGCTTCAGGTAGTGTCAAACCAATTCAGGGTTGGGCTTCTCTCCTACTGGCATTTGCTCCCGCTGCTGCTGCTTTCTAACACAGCCCTTGGAGGATGTCACTTTAAGTTAGAAAAGAGAAAAATACCACATGGAAATGTGGGTTGTGCGATGAGGTAGAGAGGATTTCACAGCACCTAGGAATTTCTATGCCTAAACATAGCTGTGCTGTGGTTTTATGGAATATTGTTCCAAACTATTAAAGTTCTTGTATTAGAGTCAGAATTGGAAATGGATCCTGTATGCCCTCATTTGGATTTAGAAAAGGATACTCCCTAAGGAGCAATACAATTCCAGTATGACCAATATGCAGAGCCTCAGATATTCTAAAGCTTTTACCATTTGCCTTGATTAAGGATAATGTCTCATACTTTGTAGGTTGGTTAAAGTCTTCAGAAAATATTACTTCAAAATGGTAAATAAAGAATATCCAGAATAATACAAAGTACTCAGGGAATTATCATGATAGAAGATTTGTGATTCTAAGGAACCATTTGATGCCATAAAATTAAAATCTGAATGCTAAAATTTTTTAGATTCCCACTAAAGTTAAAATCTCTGTAGTGGGGAGAACAGTCAGATAATCCAGACAAATGACCTAGAAATGTCACCAATAATAAAATTGCATTGGATTGGCTTTTTACAGGTCTTATCCACCAACTTCAATTATATACTTTGTTGTTCTAATTGTTGTTATACTTCTCATATTTGTAAAGATAAAGCAAGAATTTTAAAGTAAGACATACCATGAAGATTATCGGTTTCATCCAAAACAGTTTGAGCCTAAATACAGAATGAATTTGAGGGGATTTATGTAATACTAAATCTTACAGTTTCTGAGTTTTGCAATCAAAACAAATATACATTTGTGTGCATATTCCTTCATTTTTGCTTGCTGATATAACAGACTAAATTACTAAAACCGGAAACTTTTACATGGAATCCAGAATACTGTCAGAGAGTTAAGCTAACTCCAGTCCTCTTGCATGTACTTCTCGGAAAGAGCATATGAACAGAGTTTTTATCACAGCTTAGCTGACATTTGGTTTAGTCATTGCATATCTAAACCATGATTTATTGTTATTGCTGGGACTAAAATTTAAACCTGGGCACTTAACTTCATTGTGTTAATTATGGTTGCTGTTGAGATTGTAAGACTTATGCACTCTTTCTCTCTCTTTGTCTAGGTGATTTTAGTATTATAAAATAATGCAACAGGTTTTCTTTCAAAAGTAGTTGTCATTATTGCAAAACCCCATAGACATGGTTTTACAGTGGGAGGGGAGAAATATACTGCACATATTTCCAGAGAATAAAGCAAATATTCAGCAATGCCAGGGATGGAAGATCATGCTTTATGTGTATTTCTGTGTTTACTCAGGCTCATTTGTTCTGTTCTATAGAAATTCTGTGGTGGATTTCTGGTGTAAAATGATTTGTAGGTGCTTAAACTGTATTTGTGCAAATACTACTACCTCAGTCTGATCCTTGGAGATAAAGTTGAAATGGTACAATAGCTCTTATCAAATATCACTGGGAGAGAGCAAACTTCAAGATCCCGAGACACAACAGATTATAAATATTTTATAAGATACATGTCTAATAGGTGGATCAGATCTATTGTGAGCAAGAGGCCTTTATTTTTCTCTTTTCTCTTTTTTTTTCTTAACTCTTTTTGTCTATAGCACAACATAGGTAATGAAGAATCAGTTTGAGACCATTTGATTTTGAAAATTTCCCTCATCAGTCAGATTGTGCATAAAATAATATTTTCTAGGATAAGTCTAGCCTTGTCTTAACTATTTTAACATAATGGCAAAATTGGGGTTTTATGCTTTTCAAAAGAACACTGGTATCTTATCTCTGTATAAAGCACCTATCTTATTCCTAAGATTTTAAGTGCATTAAAGGGAAACAAAAAAAAGAAAGGACTATTTGAAGCTGGCAAGGTTTGTTTCTTCTCTCTCTTTTTCTCTGCCAAAAAAAATAAAATACTATTAGTGTTGCTAAACAAAATTAAAGTTACCTAAAGAAAGGAGATATAACAGCCTAAACTGTACCATGGCTTATAGGGTTCTTCAGTTCATTAGCAAGTGTTTATGAGTTCAGAAATTACACATTAATTCCTGTTTCTCAGTTTTCTCATTTATGATATAAAAATATGTGCACATAATAAGACTACTGCCAGATAAGTAGTGTATTATTAATTTTGCTGGATAGCTAATAAAGTTATTTCACTAGTTTTAGGATTTCCATATTCAGTTTTAGATTTAAATTACAAAAATATGAGATCTACTATAATTACACCAAATAATAACAACTATTTATAATAACATTTATTCTTTATGAGGAGTGGGGAAGAGATAGCTGGTATTGGCATATGATTTAACAGATGCATTGGATGTTGTTATTTGTCCATCATATGGTATTGTAGCAGATAAACTGAATAATTACTGGGAACTACTAAAGTGATTTCTTGTTGAGAACTGTTGTACTTGTACTGCATCGAACAATTTGTACTATTCTACCCCACAGACTGGACTGTGGTTCATGCAGATGATGGGTTTCTATATGAAAGAAAATTCCACACTAACAATCTGTTGGTAGATTGCAGATGACACTAAAGAAAACATTATTATTATTATTTGAGAAAACATTATTATTATTTGAGAAAACCAGGTCAGATCTTTGGGGCTATTTCCCTTTCCTGATTTCGCCTATACTCCTTGAGAGTTCCTAGTTTTCTGAGAATGTTCCTGTCAGATTTTGAGGTTTTTTTCATTTTATTTCTTCCATTCTGAAATAGATGACTCAAAAATAGAACTCTAAATGAAAGAATGAACTGTTCACTTTAGTGTAACTTTGCTTTTTGTTTTTGTCATGCAGGTAAAGTTACCTTTCCTAGAGTAAAGATAATTAACATAGGGAAAGATAAAATATTCTATAGTCAATGAAGCATGTGACTGGGCCATAAATGTTATTTCATACTATACAGTATGAGATACATTCTTAGAATTATCAAGTGGAATAAAACTTTGTCTTGAGAAAGAGAATGCATTTTAAAAAATAAATTCTTTGTAAACATTTTGTTTCTTAAAAGAAAACTCTAGAACTTACCTCTTAGTAGCTATTCCACTTTTCACACTTTGTTGAATAGAAGATGTTATTTTCAGTGCTCTCAATAAAGTCAGTTTCTGAGGGCGAAGATGACATTGAAATTCTTCAGCGACATTTTTTGTTAAACTTCATTAAAGTGGATGAAATGGGATCAATTTCAAAAGAGTGGTGGGGCAGTAATGAAGAGAGGCCCAGTGCTATTGAGAGCAGCACACATCTGATGTTTTTATTCTGAGACCTGTTCCAGGGGAACATCTTTACTCCTTAGTTGCTCTTCTCTGTGTAATTATCACCTTCACTGCTAAGGACAGACTTCACATCACTTAATCACTCCATCGGCAAAGTCCTTGACTGTGACATCCAAAAGCAGGCAGGATGTTGTTAATGAAAGGGAAAAGGACACAGGAGGATTTCTTAATATTTTAAAACAGAGAATCAAAGCTTTTGCATTTGCTCTAAGATAGCATACAATAAACAAACATAATAGAGAAAGCAGCTAGTGTCACTCGACCTTTTCCAAGTAAGGTTTTTTTAAAATCCAGATTGCATTCAACATTGATGCTTTTCAATTTCTCAGATAAGATTACAAAACTTTATCTTCTATTAAGCCACTAGATAATGTAGATAATGTAGTCTATTCATCTGTTGTTTATGGTTAGCAAGGAAGAGTACTATACTGTGGCTAATGACCTGAATTAGGTGATAAACCCAGGCTGACTTTATGTTCGTGCTTCTGATATTTTTTAGTCATAATTCCCCTACCAGCTTTTTCTTTGTCTGCTTAATTGTATTCTTTTTGAGATACAGATATTTTATAATACTATTTCCTAGGGTGTCTTGAACTTGAAGCCTTTCACAAAGTCAGTTCTGTTCTATTTGAGCATACTTCTTATTTCAAAAGTATTGCCAGATTGAATTGTTAAACCACAGTATGCATTACTGTATTTCTTTAACATGACCCAGCAGTTGGGAATAGAAATACCAGTATCAATCATGGCTGTTGTAACAAGTCATGTTATATGGTTATTCTCTCAGACTCATAAATACCTACTGAAACACTTCCTACACAAACATTATTCAAATAGTTCCTTTGTGGCAGCGTTCATGAAAACTTCAGCAATATTCTTCAGAAAGGGACCATCAAAATTCCTAATCCTAAAAGGAACATGTTGTGATTTTTAATCTTGCCTTGCACTCTTTAGAGTTTCCTTGAGTAAATTCTACATCCTGGATGCAGTGACTTATGCCACCAGGGTATGTAAATGCTTATGACCTACCTTCTTTGCTTCATACCTCACTGCTATGAGTCAACGGTCCTGTCTCCCAGGACCTCCTTACTCACATATTTTCAGCCTGAAATAACATTTTGTGTGAAGTAACTCATTCCTGTTCTGGAGTACCTTATTTTAATGTATAACATGTTCCATAACTGTATTTAAACCTCGGCTCCTCAGTACAAGAAAGATAGGGACTTATTGAAGTGACTCCAGAGAAAGACATAAGAAAATACTTTTTTCAGTTTGAAGGTGTTTGAACACGGTCACAGGTTGCCCAGAGAGGTTGCGGAGTCTCCACTTGTGGAAGTATTCAAGTCTTGACTGAATGCAGTCCTGGGCAACCTGTTCTAGCTAATGCTGCTTGAGCAGAGGGTTGGACTAGAAGATTTGCAGAGTTGTCTTCCATCCTCAACTATTCTCTGAACCTGTGAAATCAAACTACTTCCATATTGCAGAACACAATACTAAACAGCATATAGGCTGAAGAAATACTGCACAACTTTGAAGGAATCACAATTCGTTGCACTTGAGCCACTGTCATGAAGAATTTTCTCTCTATGTACCTCATCACTGAAGTGCAGCTGTTTAATCAGTTCAGGCCAAATCTAGTCATAGAAAGCATTTCTGCCTTCAACAATGTCTTCCCACCCAGTAAAGTAAAAGGTCATCATGCAAATTGCCTCAGAGAATAATAAAGTTCAGAATAAATTCATTGGAAATGGCATAGCTTCTCAAAAATCACGTTGTGATTATGAATAAATAACTTAGAATCCAGAAAAATGGTTCTTTCTGTGAATTTTTCTGAAAAAATCATACCATTTAGTGAAATTCAATATCAGCATTTTTTTCAGCTTAAATTGAAATTGAAAAGAAGTCTTCCAGTGGAAAAATTTCCAGTAGTAGAAACTTCACTAGTCTTTCCCAATTCCCATTTTTTTTTGTTTTGAACCTAGACTTAAGGTTAATTCTTCTTGAAAAACTCATTTCTTATACGATGAACACCACTAATATGATAAAACCAATATGTCATGTTCCTATTCTCATCCTAGTAAAATTAAAAAAAGAGAAACATTAACTTTACCCCATTCAATTCTGTTTCATTAATTCTGTAAGTTTGTGGAAATAGGCAAACCCAATAAACAGGTTATTTCACAAGAAGAATTCAGAGCCCCAGGCAGGAAATCAGACCTATAGTTGTGGATTGGTTTAGAGTATAGGTTCCCAAAAGTTCATGGAAATGTGAATTTATTGCAGGTAAAATAAGTGTGCAGTCCTATTTTTTTTTTTTTCCTCATAATATACTGCCTATTAAGAATGAGGTTTTCCGAAATGACAATTAGGATCATTTTAAGAAACAACTGAGCATCTGCTTTCTGAAATTTGATCTTTTAATGGTGCAAAACTGATTCAACAAACTTCATGAAAGCTTTCCAGGGTCCAGAATTTTACCCTTCATATGTGCTGATTTTGAGAACCGGTTTAGTTTGACTAGAACTTGAGTTCAACTTCTATAAATTAGTTACTAGAAAAATTATTTCCAGGATCTCAGAAGCATTAAACACATACATTCTGAAGAGTAGAAAGAGAAATAATGCAATGACTAGTGCAATGAAAAAAGTGAAGAAGGGAATAAATTATATCCGTGTTCCTAAGAATCTGTTCACCCCAGAAAAGGAAATTTCAGGTCAATCTGTGGGAGCATTAGGAAGGATAAATATGTTGTGCTATTTTCCACTTATGTTGCTTTCTCTGTCTTCTGTCTTAAATACGTAGCTGTTGTTCTCCTAATGTGACAAAATCGCTCTCAGATTACCTAGTTAGCTTGGAAAGATATGGTGATTATGGAATAGTATGACTGTGGTAGATGTGTTTAAATTAAAGGTCACTGTCAAAAGAATAATCATCTTGAATTCTATCAAACATAGCAGAAAATATGTGTCAGAGTGCCGAAAAAGTCTATTGGGGCTAAATCAGATTCAGATGGTTGGATCAGAGTCCTATTTCTTTAAGATGCATAACACATATGCATTAGGGAAGTGGGGTGGCTGATATTTTTGCAGAGGAATGCATGTAATTCTCCTACTGAATATTATAGCTGTAAACAAATAAAGTCAGATTTAATATTTTCTTACTACATACATATTTTTCAAATGTATTTCCTTCATTTAGGCCTGCCTGAAATAGCTTAATTCATGTTTTATTGGACCTTCCCTCTCCTTCCTCACAGTTTTTAGGAAAGTATCCACTAAGCATTTGATTTCTGACTTTAAATCCTGACCCTCCAGGTTTTTGTTTTCTAGTTTGTTTCTGAATCTTTATATTTGGGAAAATTTTCATTGAATTAAACCAATTTAATTGGGGATAGGACGACATGACCAGAAGGGATAATCAGGTCCTTTTCTCTAACATTGCAGACAGCTGTTCGCACCAGAAAAAGTAACATAATATTTGCATCACACACCAGAAATTTTCTAAAATGCCATAGCAAATCCAAACCCATAAGAACCTACCAATATATGGCTAGGTGGTATGCAACTAGATTTGAACAGGATAGATTAAAGCCACTGCCTGTGTTGAGTTTTACTAGACTGAAAGCCAGAATCAGAACTCAAACCCAGAAAAAAAATCAAGAAACTAGTCAACAGGCTGTGTTCTCTTCCTCCACACCAGGCAGGGACACCTCTCTGGGTAAGGGCTGTGCCTTTCATTTTTAGAGTAGAAGTATCCCCAGGTTGTAATATTTATTATTGTTGCTAGCAATATTATTAGTAGTGTTTGTGCAGTCAGTGTATTTATCAATGGCAATTCCAAACTTGTTATATCTGTCACCTTAATCAACTCTGTTTTTACAACTTTGTGCTTTTGTTTCAGTGTAAGTCCTTAGTAGGACTCTGAGGCAGACAAAGTTCACTTCTTACAACTTTGTGCATCTGTTTTGGTGCAAGTCCTGGGTGGGACTCTGAGACAGACTAAGTTGTCTCTGAACCTGTTTGAGTGCAAGTCCTTTGTGGGACTCTGAAACAGGCAAACATTGACTCTGACAGGTGGCTGTACACACACATGTAACTATATGGATGTGTTGTCAACATTGTCACCTGAATTCTTTCGAGAGTATTTTTCTTGGCCTATGTATTTTCAACTTCAGAATATTTGCAGCTCTATTATTCTCCTAGTGTAAAGAAAGTATCACACAGAATTTCTCTGTTAATCTAAATAACAGATCTTCAAAAGACAATTTAGATAGACGAGGAAGCTGTCTTGGATGCAGATTAGGAGCATGGACTGAAACAGCCTCATGAAAATTTGAGTTCTTCTTGAGTAAATGTGTTTTCAATGATAATGGACTTCAAAGTTCAAGACTAGTAGAAACCATTACTGTTTATAACTAGTAAAGTTACAGCCAGATATTTTAAACCATTTGGGAGCATTTAAAAATTATTTATTACCAGTAACTTCACTCTCTCTAAGATATCACTATGAAATAATGTCCTTTTCCTCTGATTAACCTCTTCTTAAGGCATGAGTTGTCTAAACTTGTGAGGAGGGAGGGAGGATATTGATGTTTTTTATTCAGGCATCCAATGAAGTAACACAGAAGAGGAAATTATTATTTTTTAACTCAATGCACTGGTAGTGATGCACCCAAGTGTCCAAAATTAGTTTTATATTTCAAAGTTTCTAGAGGAGCAGAATGCAGGATCCGTAGCATATATATTAACAGCACCAATTATCCATGTGACTGCTGCTCTTCTTGAGCTCTGTATATTTCAGGAGATACATTTTCTTTCTTTATGCTTTGTGCTCAGAGTTTGAAATCCAATAAAACAAACCAGGGTAATATCGCTGATATCACAGGCTTTTTTACTACTTCCCATTAGATCCATCAGGCTAATTAATTCCTGTGATATAGCCATATATATTCTGGAAGTGATTCCTGAAAACATTTGGACAGAAGTTTCTAGGGTTTTTGTTGTTCATCATTTATATTTTTCTCAGCTTTTTTCCTTAATTCTCTTCACAAGAAGCAATAATTCCTGCTCAAACATCTTTGCGCTCTTACTTCCTTTCTCCACAGCTGCTGGTTACATGAGTTTCACTGACAATAACTTTGCAACATGTTGCTGAATGGCTTTTCCTCTCAGTCAGAAGTGCAAGCACACTATTTCATCACTTTTTCACACGACCATAGAGACAATAAGTACTGGAGAATTTTTTAAAAAAATATCAATAAGGAAATGTATACCCGAGGCTGTCTTTTGTTGGAGGGGTTTAGTTGTCTCCTTGGAAGGTTTTTAAGTAAGGGATTAAATGGCACAATGCTGGGTTGTATTTGCAGTCAGCTGCAATGACCATAGCCAGCATGCTATTATACTATTTGATGTACAGTATGTTTTAGCATAAGAAGATTTTGTAAATGCTCACCCAGACTTCAGGAGCCTATGTAGACTAAGAATCTGTTCCCCTTTTGAGCTCAAATTTGGGATGTTCATGAAGGAAAAGTTTTTGAACACCGGTCTGCCAGGTCTTCACTGACCATAACAGTGAAGAAAGCCCAGCTGATGTACCATCAACTTATCAGTAGTACCTGGGAAACAAAGACTGCAGAAATAATTTGATCTATTTTTTTTTTGTTCAAATAAAATATTTCCAGTAGTAGAAACTTCACTAGTCTTTCCCAATTCGCATTTTTTTTTTTTTTATTTTGAACCTAGACTTCAGGAAAATTCTTCTTGGAAAACTCATTTCTGATATGATCAACACCACTAATATGAAAAAAGCAATACATCATGTTCCTATTCTCATTCTAGTAAAACTCCTCTGGAGTTCCTCAGTTTGAGTCCATGACCAACTTTTAAATCTTTGAAGTGATTATGTAAAATATTTTGATCTGTGTACGTTTATGATAGCAAACATCACGTTTATCTTCCTAACATTAAAAGCTGTATCTTTCTGTATTTATTATCCAAATGTAACCAATTACTAATTCTTTATGAAAACATTTATTTATTCAACTACATAATACAAGTGTATCTAAATTGTCAAACATGTATCTTAGTTTATATCAAATTGCTATAAATTAAAAAATAAAGTTAATTTTAGAGCAATCAAATCATTGTTTAAGACATGTAATTTAATACGCCATCAAAAATTGTTTGCCAGGAAGATCCTATTGAGACACTATCATATTTTTATTATTATCATAGGGCCGTGAGAGTGAGAAATGAGTCTCATTTGTAAGAGTATGACTGTGATTATAACCAAGTAAAAAAAAATTGTAGCCATTAATTTATCTAGAATCTCCCTTGCCTACTCATAGCAGGTAATAGTTGGGTCAAGTTTCTCTGCTTGCAAAATTTTAACAGTAGTAATACCTCCAAACTGATAAACTACTTGCTGTAGCTGCAAATAGGTGCTTCTATGGTCTGGCTCTAAAAATTTGCATAATTTCTCTTAGTTCAGTTTGGTCAGACAACTGCAATAGGAAGAATGCAATTGGTTCAATTCTTATTCATGTAGTTAGGAGTAAGTTAGAAACCCAGTGACTTGAATCTTCTGATCCCTCGGAGTCATGGGGCAAGAGAATGCATGCAGATGTTTCTGACTGGGTTACTGTGGGAGAGGAACAGATCCTCTTGGGCTGAAGAGGACTTAAAAACCTAGTCTCACTCCTAGGTTGTGCTATCAAGTTGCATACTGTTAACAGTTTCATTGGTTAAAATCTGACAAATTCTCTGTTTTCTCAGGTAAAAGATTTATATACAATTTATGAATGGATTGAAGAAACTAGGCTCTGCCATTTTACATAGTAAAGTCACTTTTAGAGCCCAGAGTCACAGGTTTATACGCTGGAGAAGAGTATTATTTCAGAAGCAAATTTGCATTTGAAATTTTGGAATAATTCCTGTCCAAATTTTCATATTGCTTGTCTTGTTTTGTTGCTCTCCTCATAAATGCCCCATAAACCCATGCATTAGGTACACTCAGCACTGAGTACTACCACAGAGAGGAAAAGTCTAAAACAGAAGAGTGTAAAGCCCAAAGCCTGGACTTTTAAACCTCCTTTCTGCCTGGCCCAGAAAAAAAGTGAGGGAAAAAATAATCTTCAAAGCCGACATTTTTAGATTCAAATGTATATGTATGTATTTATCTATGCACACACAGAACTACAAAAGCATACCTCAAAACTTTCACTTTCACTTTTGTTGATTCACTATGTTTGCATTCAATTTAGCATTTGGAAGTTGCCAGTATTGTACTTCTTTCTTGAATGCTTCTTTCCCTTTGTGAAATGTAGTGAATCCGTTCATGGCATTTAAGATAGATGAAACCTTTCTAAAAGATGTTCATATTACCTGGCCTTGTGAGGGTCTGATTACTTTGCTATTGGACATCAATAAATTACTTTCAATTTTGCTGACATCTCATTAATCGTGAGTAAATTCATGCCAGGTCCTTGCAAGAATTGTAATTGATGCCCAGTGGCATCCAACCAGACTCTTAAATTGTTCATCAATAAAGTAACATGTAAATTCTGCCCTTGAGAAACAATGAACCCACTTTATTTGGACCCCAACAGAGAATCCCAACTTCCTTTTATTAAATCTCCAGTTACTGGGTTACTAGAAACTACACTTAATGTTGAGGAAGAAAGCATAGAAAAAGATGGAAAGCCAAATAATGAGAGCCAAATAAGAGCACAGTATTATACTGTAACATAGCTATAACATGCAATTCTCTGACCTGGAATTAACTTCAAGGAACAAATCTCATGGACTTTGTCTTAGTGAGAGTGTAGTGGTAAGAAATAGAAGGAAAAGGAAGGCAAGGCAAGGCAAGGCATTCAGTTACTAGGTTATTTTTCAGATTTCCTATTTTAGCAAATTGTATACCTTTTAGGAGTGTATGGAGCTATTCATACTAACAGTTCCAATTATAATTCGTTAGACACAATTGTCAATAAAGTAAAATAGACTCAATTAGGCAAGAACAAATGCACTGTATTTTGAGAAATCATTATGTCATTTCTTCTCTTATACTCTTTTCTAAAAAGGGGAAAATACATGTCATAATATGGATTATTTTATTTTAGGAACAAGGCAACTGCTACTAAAACAAAGCAGATACAAATTTATATAATTTGGATATTTTGTAAACTAATTTGTTGATAAAGAATTTAATTCCTGTCTAAGAAAATATTGATTAGATCGACTTACTAATCATAAATATTGATAGTTTAATAATTTTGACAATATTTAATTTTATGAGGTTTGTTTCCTTCTACAGAATTTACAAAGTACTGTTTATGAACTGCAGTTCTAGTAAGCTGGACAGCTCAATTTAAAGACTTTACATTAACATCTCTTTGTATTAATTTTTCCTGCTGAGACAGTCAAGAGATATCCTGCATAAAGTGTCTCACATTTCACACCAAAAGCATATAAGGGATTCCTTTTTAAAGTACTGTGCTTTACTTGACTTGGAGGAAACATCCAGACACTGTGATCAGATACATTTTTCTTTTAATTTTCTTATTTTAAAGTCCTCATGAGAGAGAAATATCAGTCTGAGAGTTAGTGTCAAAAATGATAATGCTCTTACTCCTTACACAAACAAAATATTTAATGGAAAAATGTTAAATCAAGTTCTAATTCTTTGGAACTGATAGTCAAGACTTCTGCTGATTTCACTTCAGTGAGCAGTAACCCATAAACACAAACCATCTTTCTGTGCACACACATGTGTATACATGTGCGTACATGTGTGTGTATAAATAAATACAGTACTGTACTACCAATTTTGGATGAGCTCCAGTTCACAATTCAGTCATTGAAATGCTTAGTGTGATTTGATGGTGCTTCCCCGTGTTAGGTTAGAGAGGACATTAAGTGCACCTGTGTTTCCAGGGTTCAAATTTAGCAACTATATGAACACTTCCATGAATCTGTCTGTAACATTCAACAGCAACATTTAGAGCTGAGTAAAGTATATTGTTATGTATATCCCTTTAAGGTTATATATAATCAGTTAAATC
This sequence comes from Aegotheles bennettii, assembly GCA_013398125.1. Taxonomy (NCBI): domain Eukaryota; kingdom Metazoa; phylum Chordata; class Aves; order Caprimulgiformes; family Aegothelidae; genus Aegotheles; species Aegotheles bennettii. The sequence continues at coordinate 253,219 of VZRW01008046.1, read as the reverse complement.
CAATATATATTACAGGGGAATATTTAGATAAAAAGAAAGAAAAAGAACCAACCTTCAAAAGAAAAGATTACTCCCTAAAACCATCTCATAAAAAAACCCCAACAAAACAACAACAACAAAAACACAAAACAAAACATAGTGACTTACAACTGCTGTTGAGTTGATGATTGTTGTTTATGTTTTTTATTGTGTTATAGCAGTGTTCTCTGGCTTAACTTTACCTAAATACAATACTGATACACATGAAAGAATCACAGAATCACAGAATCACAGAATTCTAGGGTTGGAAGGGACCTCGAAGGATCATCTAGTTCAACCCCCCTGCCAGAGCAGGGTCACCTAGAGTACATCACGCAGGAATGCATCCAGGCGGGTTTTGAATGTCTCCAGTGAAGGAGACTCCACAACCTCCCTGGGCAGCCTGTTCCAGTGCTCCGTCACTCTCACAGTGAAAAAGTTTGTCCTTATATTTACATGAAACCTCCTATGCTCCAGTTTGCAACCATTGCCCCTTGTCCTATCATTGGTCGTCACTGTAAAAAGCTTGGCTCCATCGTCCTGACACTCACCCTTTACATATTTGTAAACATGGATGAGGTCACCCCTCAGTCTCCTTTTCTCCAAGCTAAAGAGACCCAGCTCCCTCAGCCTTTCCTCATAAGGGAGATGTTCCACTCCCTTAATCATCTTAGTGGCTCTGCGCTGGACTCTCTCAAGCAGTTCC
>VZRW01008046.1:210479-252079 GCA_013398125.1 Aegotheles bennettii | reverse complement strand
AGTCCAGCGCAGAGCCACAAAGATGATTAAGGGAGTGGAACATCTCCCTTATGAGGAAAGGCTGAGGGAGCTGGGTCTCTTCAGCTTGGAGAAAAGGAGACTGAGGAGTGACCTCATCCATGTTTACAAATATGTAAAGGGTGAGTGTCAGGACGATGAAGCAAAGCTTTTTACAGTGATGACCAATGATAGGACAAGGGGCAATGTATGCAAACTGGAGCATAGGAGGTTCCATGTGAATATAAGAAGAAACTTTTTCACTGTGCGAGTGACAGAGCACTGGAACAGGCTGCCCAGAGAGGTTGTGGAGTCTCCTTCACTGGAGACATTCAAAACCCACCTGGATGCATTCCTGTGTGATGTACTCTAGATGACCCTGCTCTGGCAGGGGGGTTGGACTAGATAATCTTTCGAGGTCCCTTCCAACCCCTAGGATTCTGTGATTCTGTGATTCTGTCTCCACTCCTGGAAGTCTTAACATTTAGCTAGACAAAGCCATAGCTGACTGGTCTAGAACTGGAGACAGTCCTGCAATCGTTAGGAGTGTGGACTAGATCATCCCCAGAAGTGCTTTCAAATCAACATTCATACAATCCTACTATGATCTTCCTATGTAGGAAAGACTCTCAATGCCCCAGAAAGGAAGCATTTTGGATCTCTTTACCACAGTCATAGAAAAGTTGCTCAAATCAGAGTCCCTAAAGAATCTCCTCTGGAAAAGACCTTGTACTGCCTAATAAATTCCACTGGCAAAGTCATTGATTCTCTATACACATAGATACTATGTTATTTAATGTCTTCAGTTTTTTATTGACTTGTTTCAAATGTTCAGCCCTCTTAGTTATTTGGTCTCCTGACAGAATGCCTGTTGTTGGTGACACAAACTGTTAAGAGGCAACAATGCCTCTGAATCAGGTGTTGATGCTTTTATTGAGAACAAATTCTAAAAATAATGTCCTTCATCTCACAGATCACATAGTTTCTGACCTCTTCCCTCTGGCTTAAAGATCTTTATCACAATGTATCTGATAAGAATTATTCAATGGCTTAGAATTATATGTCCCTCTGTTCTGGCTCCTTATCCCCATTAAAAAAAGTGAAAATATTTTTGGCATGTATATGACACCAGCAAGATTAAATGAGATTAATGACTTCATTTGCACTCCTGGAAAGTCTTGGATAGCCTGCCAAGAGAAAAGATATTTCTCATCTATATTTGGTGACATTATCATCGTGTTGCTCAATTCTGTCTTACGATCAATAGAATAATTTTTAGACATAGCTGGACTAATGCTTCCACTTACTTCAGATGCTTTTCTACTTAGATTATTCCTGAAAATACCACTAATGGGCTTTTACAAAGATTTATGCAGCCATATAATCTTTTCTATGAAGCACATCATTGCCAGTGAAAAATGCAGATCACCTATAGCTAAGGATGGAAAATTACAAAGAACTTCATATAATCTTACATTTGGAAAACTCTCTAAGTGTACCACATTTAAAGCTACATTAGTGTCTCAATTTAAATGGCCAGGGCAAGCCACAACCCAAAGAACAGAATTTGCTCTTTGTTATCACCCTCCACCACCCCGGGGGAAGATAAAAACTGAATAAGGAAAAGAGACGTAAAGGTTGGAAGTTAAAACTGTAACGATTTAATGTAATGGGGAAGGGGGAGTAACAGGTGGGAAAAGGAACAAAATATACAAATACACATGCAACCTGATCCCAATGATCACTGAAATATGTTCCTGAAAGTCCCTCACAGCAAAGTCAATGCGGGGAAAAAGTTCCAAAGCTCTTCCCAGCACCCATGGATTTGGATTCTGCAGAGCAGGTGGTGAGTTGATGACAACGGCAGGATTCTCTTTGTCTCAAGAACACGTCTCCACATGGAGAGAAGGCAAGGAAGGGAAAGCAGGAAGAAGAGGAGGAACTTCCTTTTTCCTGGCTTAAGTACAGTTTGGCAGGAAGTGGGAGGGAATACCTTTTCCTCAGCTTTCCCCACCCCAGAGCCCTTTTCACAAAGGGTCTTAAACTCATTTTCCTCTCTGAATCCTTGCGCTAATACCATAAATACTGGCCACAGACAGTAGGGGAGAATTAAGTATGATAAAAATTACCGCCTATGCAATTATTATTGCACATTTTTGAGGGGAACATATCCAGTCTAAGTCTATCCTCTTTCCATTTGAAACCATTCCCCCTTGGCCTATCACTACATGCCCCCATAAAATATCCCTCTCAAGCTTTCCTGAAGGCCCCATTCTGGTACTGGAAGGCTACTAGAAGGTCTTCCTGGAATCTTCTCTTCTCCAGGCTGGACAACCCCAGCTCTCTCAGCCTGTCTTCATGGGAGAGGTGCTCCAACCACCTGATTATCTTCATGGCCCTCCTCTGGACTATCATCTCTAACAGATCCATGTCCTTCTTAATTTGGAGACCTGAGAACTAGGCACAGTACTCCAAGTGGGGTCTCCCAAGAGTGGAGTAGAGAGAGAGAATCCCCTCCCTCAACCTAATGGTTACACTTTTTTTGATACATCCCAAGATACCTTTGGCTTTCTGGGCTGCAAGTGCCAGCTCATATTGAGCTTTCATCAGCCAATACCCCCAAGTCGTTCTCCTCAGGGCTGTTCTCAATCCATTCTCCACCCAGCCTGTATTTGTGCATAGGATTTCCCCCTGTTGAACATCATGAAATTTGCACAGGTCCAGCTCTCAAGCCTGTCAGGGGCCCTCTGGATGGCATCCCTTCACTCTGTTGTCACCACACCTCTTGTTGTTGTTGGCAAACTTGCTGAGGGTGCATCAGATCCCACCATCCAAAGGCATCAAACAGTGCCAGTCCCAATACTGGTCCTCGAGGAGCACCATTTGTCACTGATCTCCACTTGGATATTGAGCCATAAATAAAATAATAAAATTAAATAATTGCAGAATTGTTCGTATTTACAAAATATTTTTGCTCATATGTATAATTCCAGAGTTGGACAATTTGAAATAGAAAATATTATGCTTTCTTTTAAAAGGTGGTTGAGCCATCATGATATGTGAAAAAAAAATATACATTTGAGAGATTTCATTGCACAATTACAATGCACCTGCAGGGAAACATCTTGATGTGAAATAATACTGGATAAAAGAACTTGATTACCATGGAAATCCATATCAATAATGTTTCTCATAGTTCTACTGATCAATAACATGTTGAAAGCAGAAATACTGCAACAGTAAACTGATGAGCAGCTAATTTTATCACATGAGTATCAAAATTTCCAAGAAGAATTGTAGACTTCTAAAACTCTAGAACCTTATTCAAGTTTAAATATTGGACTTTAATGTACTCATCATAATTATATAAATATAATATAATACAATACATTGTACAATATAATGTACCCTTATGGCATCATATTGATGTATCATATATTATACCATACTGAATATTATTTTTAAAATGTGCATTATGAATATCTATATAGAATCATAGAATCACTCTGGTTGGAAAAGACCTTCAGTCTTCGGGTCCAACCATCAACCATCAACCTAGGACTGCCAAGTCCACCACTAAACCCTGGCCCCAAGGGCCACATCCAAATGTTCTTTGAATAACTCCAGGGATGGTGACTCCACCACTTCCCTGGGCAGCCTGTTCCAATGTCTGACCACCGTTTCTGTAAAAAAATTTTTCCTAATATCCACCCTGAACTTCCCCTGATGCAACTTGAGGCCATTCCCCCTTGTTCTATCATTTGTCATTTGGGAGAAGAGACCAGCCACCACCTCATGCCAACCCCTTTTCAAGTAGTTGTAGAAAGCGATATGGTCTCCTCTGAGCCTCTTCTTCAGACTTAACAACCCCAGCTCCCTCAGCCGCTCCTCATAAGACCTGTGCTCCAGGCCCTTCAGTAGCTTAGTTGTCCCTCTCTGTACATGCTCCAGTACCTCAATATCTTTTTTGTAGTGAGGGCCTCAGAAATGAATGCAGTATTCCAGGTGCGGCCTCAGCAGTGCCAAGCTCAGGGGAACAATCAGCTCCCTGATCCTGCTGGCCACAATATTTCTGATACAGGCCAAGATATCATTGGCCTTCTTGGCTACCTGTGCACACTGCTGATTCATGTTCAGCTGGCTGTCTACCAGCACCCCAGATCTTTTTCTGCCAGGCAACTCTCCAGCCACTCTTCCCCAATCCTGTACCTTTGCATGGGGCTGTTGAAGCCCAGGTGCAGGACCTGGCACTTTGCCTTGTTGAAGCTCATATAACTGGCCTCAGTCCATTGCTGCAGCCTGTCCAGGTTCCTCTGTAGGGCCTTCCTACTCTCAGGCAGATCAATACTCCCACCCAACTTGATGTCATCCACAAATTTACTGATGGTCCATTCGATGCCTTCATCCAGATCATTGATAAAGATACTGAACAGAACTGGCCTCAGTACAGAGCCCTGAGGGACACCGCTGGTGATTGGTTGCCAACTGGATGTGACTCCATTTGTGCTTGGCCATCCAGCCACTTTTGGACTCAGCAAAGGGTACTCCTATCCAGGTCATGAGCAGCAAGTTTCTTCAGGAGAATATTGTGGGAAACAGTATCAAATGCTTTACTGAGGTCCAGATAGATGTTTACCGCCTTCCCCTCATCTGCCAGGTGGGTCACCTTGTCATAGGAGGAGATCACGTTGGTCAGACAGGACCTACCCTTTGTAAACCTATGCTGACTGGGCCTGATCCCCGGTTGTCCCGCACATGCTGAGTGATCATACTCAAGGTGATCTGTTCCATAACCTTCCCTGGCAATAAGGTCAGGCTGACAGGCCTGTAGTTTCCTGGATTCTTCTTCCTTCCTACCCTCCTTATAAATGGGTATCACATTTGCCAGTCTCCAACCCTCTGGGACCTGACCACTTAACCAGGACTGCTGAAAAATAATGGAGGGTGACTTGGTGACCAAGCTCCCTCTGCCAGCTCCCTCAGCACTCCTGGATGGAATCCATCTAGGCCCATAGACTTGTGTATGTCTAAATGGAGCAGAAGGTCTCTAACTGTTTCTTCCTGGATTGTGGGAACTTCAATCTGCTCCTTATTTCTGTCTTCTGACTCAGGAGACTGAATGCCCTGAAGACAGCTGGTCTGGCTGTTAAAGACTGAGAGAAAGAGAGCATTTAGCCCCTCAGACTTTTCCTCATATTTTGTGACCATGTTTCCCCCGCATTCAATAAAGGATGGAGGTTCTCCCTTGCCATCCTTTTGTTGCTAATATGATCATAAAAAGATTTTTATTATCTTTTATGGCAGTAGCCAGATTTAGTTCTAGTTTTTCCTTGGCCTTTCTAATTTTCCCCCTACATAGCCTGACAGCTTCCTTGTAGTGTTCATGAGTTGTCAGTCTCTTCATCCAAAGATGGTAAGTTCTCTTTTTTCCCTGAGATCACACAAAATTTCCCTATTGAGCCAGGCCTGTCATCTTCCCCACCTGTTCATTTTTCAGCACAAGAGGACGGCCTGCCCCTGTCCTTGAAGACTTTCTTCTTGAAAAGTGTCCATCCTTCCTGAACCCCTTTGCCCTTCAGTACTGATTCCCAAGGGACTCTCTCAACCAGTGTCCTAAACAGGTCAAAGTTAGTCCTCCAGAAGTCATGTATCTATGTAGATTTTTGTGACTTGCCAAGAATGTTAATTTAGTGTTTTGGAAAAGGAGACTATTCAAGATGGCCCATTAGTGGAAAGCAGAATAGTATGTACTTGACACACAATAAAAGAATGTCAAAACAAGTCAGATGAAATATTACATAACACTGCAGATGTATTAGTTGTAGTTGTTATACTCATTAAATACTTTGTTCCAAAATCAGAAACATCTGCAATGCAGGAAAAGACAAAGTGACATGTAAGGTGAAGGAAATAGAACACTTCAATTACTCTTTACCCAAATAACCTCAAAGTATTAATAATAAAAAAGTTAAAAATTACATCCAAGAGTAACCCTTAAAATTTAAAATTGATTAGGTTGCATTTTTTCATCTGCTTGTCTTATAAATAGCATGTTAACATTTGCTGAAATGGGGCCTGATTTGGTTTCTTCAAGAAATAAGAAACATAAAAGAGAACAATAAACTGCAGGATTCAGTTCCATAATAAAAAAATAAAATAAAATAAAATAAAATAAAATAAAATAAAATAAATTGGTAGGTACAATATANAAAATAAAATAAAATAAAATAAATAGGTAGGTACAATATACATGAAAAAGAATTCAAGACTTAAGAAGCAATTGTCTATGCAGGTAAGTTTCTGTATGTGATCGGTCCCTGATGAAGCCCAAGTGCAATTCAGACTATTTCTATTCAGCAGGCATTTTTAGACATGCTTAATATTACCATTGTTAATGAATATGACATGACTTTCAAAATCAAGCAAAATATTAAACCCCAGCAGGGATACCCGTAAAAAGCAATACTCAGGACAAAATTGAATAGAGACAAGGGATCCTGTTATTTATTTATTTATTTATTTGCTTTGGCAACAGATCTTTAATCACAGCACCCCATAATGTTTTGGTTATACATTTCAAATTTGCTGTTTGTTTTGTTTGGCTTTTTTTCCAAATTCCATCATATATCTGTTTGCAGATATGGAATATCATTTAACAAATATATACAGATGGATCCTACTGAAAGTCATATCATAAAGTTGTATAGTGATAAAATTACATCAGAACTAATGTTCATAATTGATTTTTTGTGTCACTAACATAGTAAGTATTAAAAGGTTGGAATACAATGGGTCAGTTAAGCTATACGGTTTTTAGTTCATGCTTACATGTTTACATCTCTGACATGGAAGAACCGGGTTGTGTTGCTGTTTCTATCACACTTCAAATTAAAAAGTAAAGTGTATAAGTGTCCATTACTAGATCTCAACTTTATTTTAAATGCTGTAATGCATTGGTCAGCTAGGCCAATGCAGTAATATTTTTTATTGTATTAGTACTTTAATATTTTAAACCTGTCACATTCATTATTAATTGAAATATTAAATTACCAAGAATCAATATGACAATCAAGTTTATGCATTTTGCTTAGATTTTTAAAGAATAATAAAATATTTAGAAAGATTCTTTATTGTGTTCACTTTGTAAAGTGATTATTAGGCAATTACACCATCAACTCCCATCCTACATTTTATATATAACATAAAGGTAAGTTTAAAAAGAACATTATTAATCTTGCAAATGTAATACCAGAAGCTCTGAAAGTAAAGGATAAAAACTGAGAGAATTAAGATTGGTTTTAATCCCTATATTACAATATTCTTTGTTATACAATGAAATGTTTTTTTCCTATAGGTTTTACACCTGGTTCAAAGAAATAAGTAGGACAGTGTTCAGATAGTGAACAGCTATTCAATATATTCTTTTTCATTTGTTCATTGTAGGGTTCCATGTCTTATTTATTGCATACGGTACAAATTGTTTCCTCAAGACAAAACTATTAATTTTCTCATAGTCATAGGGTTTTCAGCATTATACTATCTGAATTCTCCAAGGACAGTTATAAACTTATTTCATCAATCAGCTGTGAGGTAAAATTACCTGGGAGGGTTTTTTCAGTATATCTCCTCAGATCATGTCTGCTGAAACATATTGGGTTAAGATTAAGCTTAATGACAACAATGGGTGTAAAAACAATTCTATCTGATTGAGATAGATACCTTACCCAGGCACGTCTTTGTCACTGCTCTTGAAACCTCTGCTAACATGACCTCTGTAGCATTTAGTAGGATCTTTAAATTCTACATCCACAATCCTGTGCTTTGGGATAATTTCTCTCAATGTGAATACATTTACTGCACCATCTCTTCACGAATCATTTTGTAAATCTTTCAGTTTGGCAGTGAATTAATGTTACATTCTGCATATTTTGTCGCATAAGAATAAACTTGGTTGGCTTCTGCAGCATTATATGAATAAAAAATTAGAAAAGCTGAAAAAGAGGCATGAACCGAAAGACATCCTGAGTTGGTTTCTAATCTGAGGTATTCCTCAGAGCAGATGCCCCACCTATCTACATGTCTGCACTGCTGTATTGTTATGAAGCGTATAAGATTAAGCAAGACTCAGTTGGGCTGACGTTGAAGCTGTTTGATTTAGAACAAGCAGATGTAGCATATAGGAATGGATTAGATACCAATTTGAATACAGGGAACAAAGGCAGGGTAAACTGCCTTTTGTAGATTGATAAGAAAATGCAATTCTCTGGCCCTTTCTGATTTGGTTGGTATTTTGAGGTCTGTAGAAAGAACTGTTTTATCCTCATCAGTGTGTTAGGTATAACATAACTGAAACAATACACTAGCTGAGTACATCTGACAACCTCACACAAGCACAAGGTCTCTACATGTTATATGCTAACTATTTCTTCTCTCTTTCAAAAGACAAGCCTCAGGGATTCTTCTGACAAAATTAATTTATGTATATAGTATCTAGCATTTCCAGAATCCTTCAGGTTTATAGATTGTAATGAGGATAAAAATGGTATATTTTAAGATGTTTATTTAGTCTGTCTGTAGAAATTATTTATAAATAAATTTATCCAATTAAAACTGTAAAATGAAGGTTTTCTGATTTTCCGGGGAAAAAAAGACCAGCCAAAAACTCTTTATTTGTCTTTTAAATTTACTTTTGACCAAATCAAGTAGGAGCAGTTGCAAAATTTCTGGCTAACTTGGTTAAGTCAGTGTATGTTTCTAGGGCCATTTTTAGAATATTGTGCACTCATAATGCTTTTTCTAAAGATAAGGGGAAAAGACAAAACACAAAAAATAGGGGCATGTTGTCCTCTTGGAAAACAGAAAATGTTTCTACTGTATTATACTGAGTTTATGACTCATAGAACGATGACATATTTTATTCTTTTTTAAACAGATGGTGTATCTTTTTGGAATCCAAAATAGAAAAATAGATTATGAATTTGTTAAATTCTATTCTATTCTATTCTATTCTATTCTATATTCTAAATCTATATTATGCTACAGTAGTTTTTCCAGATTGTGATTTCTAGTACCGAGACCAAGATATTGAACAAAAAAAAAGATCAAATGTGTTATCTGACACTGCCACTACACAAAAGATAATACTAAAACCAGCAGTGGAATACTACAGATGTAAAGGACAAGGCTGATACACTTTTCACCCCGTTGAGAGATTAACACAAAATTTTATTTAGATCACAAGGCCTTTGCATTTGAATGTCAATTCCCTTTAGATAGCTTCACTTTAGATAGTTTCCCTTGTTCTGGAGACAAGGCATTGCTTCCTCGGAAGTGCTAAAGAAATACCATCAAAAAGTATTATGTAAGTGCCTCCTTTGTACTTACTAATAGATATGTAGCTTCACAGACAGGAGACAATGTGTTCAACCCAAAATCTGATTTTAGGTGTCACATTCCATTTTGGATTGTTCCCCATTGCCTGCTCTTGCCACTGCCTACATTATGTGCACACAAGCCTGCTCCTGGGTTCTTTCTGGAGTACCTGAAAATCTCACTAAGATGAAACCCACTGAGCTGTCCAGTGTCCACCTCACCCAGCAACTCAGCTGGGGCTATGGGTCACTTGTTCCAGCTTCCAATATCTCCAGCATGGCAGAAGGCTCATACTGAGCCACTCTGCTTTTAGTACATGCTCTAAACATCATAATCTGTCTAGATGTCTAATGAGATGTGAAAAGGCAGTGTCATGGTGAGGGGATGAAACACATTTGTGATATAGTCACATGAGAGGTGCAGAGCAGAAAATGTGCAGCATATGGGCAAGTATGTACCAAGTTAGGCCTATGTGCTTGTAGTGTGGTGAAGTTTGACATGAAGTGGCTGACCTGCTTTAAATGAGGCTAACTTCCTTTAGTCTCAAGCCGAGTAGGCAGAAGCCATCCTCTGTCGATGACAGAGAGTACAAGGACCCTTGAGTACCCTAGAGTAAATGTCAAACATGATATAAATGTCACATACTTTCTCTCTGTCTTGATTAAGATGGAGCTCAAAGACAGAAATAATGAACCAAACAAGTGTTCTAGTTATGTATATAAAGACGAATGGAATGAACCAGTCTCTCTTTTTTTTTCAAATAAAATTTTATTTAAATAAATACTATTTTTTTTTAGTTTGGTTTTACTTTTGACTGATACACATTTTCTGGTGGGTTGTAAGGTATTGGAGTAATTTTCAAATTGTTATGGATCGTACAAACACATATGAACTTTCCTTGGATAAATTCTTAACTGTGAAACTGTCTGTGCAACAGCAAGATTATGAAACAGGTATTTTCTGAAGGTCTCTTTGCTCATAAATCTTAATCTGTACTTCTACTGTGTGATTCCTACTATGTTCTGAGAATAGGTCTTTAGGAATCTTTTGTAAGGAAGAAAAAACTCCATTACCAGTTCCTCCTAACCACAGCAACCTCAAGTTTCCTTTGTTAACTGCTCAGGTCAAAAGGCACACCTATCTCCTAACTAAAACCATTTTTTTCTTCATTTCTCTCTCTCTGGAACATCTCAGAAAGTCCATGTGATTGTTTTGGCAGTATCACGTGTCTGATGAATTGCAAAGGCAAGTGACAAGTTGGAAAGTTATGAACTTGCTCCCTGGTGAAATTAAAAAGCTAAGCTTCAGCTCTGTGAATTTTCCAGTTTTAGAAAGGTAGTAACACTTACCTTGAGCTCTTTTTCTTTCCTCAACTAGTGTTTCATGCTGCTGCCACTTTAAAGGACACTTCAAAGTAGTTCAGGGCTTAAAATTTAACCTAGGTTTAAAACTGTGAGATCTAGCAATACAACACAAAAGACATTCTGCAAGGAAGTAAATGCTGTTTGTGTGTGATTTCTAACTGTGTGAACTTCTTTGGCGTCTAGGTCACGTAAGTTAATACCGAATGTATTTTTCCCTCTTCCCCCTCACCCAAGCTGAATGTAACCTACCAATTCTGACTCTGATCACCAAACTCCATGTGAATGTAAGATCCTATTCATGTAAAAAAGCCCCAATTTTGCTGTCTTTATGGTCTTTCTGTCTATGAAGTCCTCCACAATGAGCTGGAATACTTGTGAGAGAAGAGAGATGCCAGGACAGACATTATTCCCCACCAGGAACTATGGAAAAGTGGAAGACAGTTTAGGTCAACCTTGTTTCTTTTTGCAGACCTGAGGAATAGTCCCTGTAAAAGAATGAAACAATCAAGAAGATTGGGACACATCTTCCCGGTAAAATATACATTAGTAAAGTAGTTTCAACACATGGCTTGGGAGCCAGGTATCGATGTGAACATAAATAACACTTGTTCCTCCCTAAAACATCTTGATCCTTCCCTTTCCATACCTAAATATCCCAAAATAAATCCTCTTCAATTCTGGAATGTTCTTCTCTGCTTCCCACTGCAAGCCCAGCAAAGTACTCCCCAGCAATGTCCTCCATCTGTGGGGTGACCCAGAGAACGTCCCCAGTGACTCCTGGTGCTGGCTGACCCCTGTCCTGTGGGGCTGGAACTCCCCTGGTACAGCCCTGTGGCTGGGGCAGCAGCTTCATTTTCTGACTGAAGTACTGAGGTTCACTGCCCATCATTATGAAAATGAGCCTTTACTCACCTAACCTTACAGGATTCATTTCACAATACGTCCTCTTTATAATTAGAAATTAAAATGAATACTACTAAAATTAGTGCTATATATAAATACATACAAAAATTTTGGAGTGGGCTGCATATCATCTAGCTATGTATACAAAGTATGCATCTAAATCTCATCTAGTCACTCGGATTAGTCACTTCTTGCATAAACACTACAGATGAATAGGACCTCCCTCTAAACAAAACTCACCTGTAAGACAGCCAGCACCCTATCTCTACACTACATAACACAGTTTTGTTGTAAAAACCGGGGTATGAAACATGACTCCATTTCAAGATAATTTTATTTATTTATAAAAGTATTGTTTTTTAATGTTATTATTGAAAGGAGTGTTGTCCAGACTGTTTTATGCAATTTCCCTGTTCCCTACTAGTATGATTCAATGGCGAAGTCAAATTCACACAATAGAGAAACCTGGCAGGAATGACATTGATGGCATGTACTGTAGCTTGTCTGTTTTGTGAACTGTCATCCAGAGGTAGATAAATTAGACACTACTAAATGTGCCTTATTCACTAGTATTTCACCACGGAATACTCTGCTTACTGTAAGAAAATACACCATTCTAAAACAGGAGTGACACAGTAGAGAATTGATTCAAGGATGGCTGTTTTCAAGGAAACTAATGGAAATGTGATAGTAATAATGTCTGTTAACTTCATTCCTTAAATTTTGTTTAAAATTAAAGGAAATATCAAAAGCTAGGGCACACACCAATATCTGTTATGGCTTATATCTTTTAAAATATATTATCGTGGCAACACAACCATTGATTTTGCTGTTATTTTGTATACCAAACTATATTCAGTTTTGATGTGCTATGAAGCAGCATTGTTCTTCTTTCTGCATTGACATTTGAGAGTTTATATAGTCTGCGTTTGTTAAACATAAAAAGTGAAAGCCAGACTCTGCATCAAAATTCCTGATAGTGGTGGAAGCTTTTTTATTTTTTAATTAAATCCTGAAATTATACTGAGTATCCAAATAATGACAAGAATTTACTTTCATTTCATTTAAATTTCTTCAGAGATTTCAAGATTTCACCTTCAGGTCCACTAGAAACCCACCAAATTGTTTACTCTGTAGTTCTGTTTGAAATGAATTATTCCACTTCGTCTCACAAGTAACATAGGGAAGCACAGATGGACCAGCTTTGGGATGATTAAGGTGTTAGTGAACTGAAAGGTAATTAAAGAAATACACTGGTTAAACAAGATTGTGAAAGTCAGAAAGCATTCTATCATAAAGTAATAGGTCAAATTATTGTCTATCTGATAAATATATGATATCTATTAAATGTCTAATAGACCCAGAAGGGAAATTACAATATTCTTTTTCTTTCCTCCTCTTTTGATTTTATGCAGTAATCATTGAAAGACTGAATAATGAATTCACCTCCACTGTAAGTTCCATGTAGTACAGAGCATATGACCAAAATATCAAAAGAAATCTCTAGCTTTCTTCAAAGCACTATTTGTTCCTGCATAGCTACTACCATCTGTAGATGACTAGTGACTGAAGGTCCAGGTATCTGTCCTGTAGCATTAATTATGATCAACAGAGGTGTGCATGTTAGACTTCAATGTTGATTTCAGTTTTAAAGCTGTGTCTTCAGCTGCATGGTTAATTTCACAACCCTCTGCTGACATTAATGCAAATTCTGCTGGCATTAAAAGTTCACTCCAGCACACTTGGAATTGGCTGCACTAAAACTCCCCAGAAGCAAAGATTCTAGTTGACACTGGACAATTAGACTTTGTCTGTGATCAGTGGAAGATCACTTACAAGGAGTAATTTTCCCACTTATTTTGGGTGAACCAGCTTTCTAAGGTGTTTTTTATTGGCTGTTCTCTCCCTCATTTAAATCCTGCTGACCCCCAGCTGTTTTCTCGCACTGACCACTCTTACCTCTCTGATGTAAATGGGCTCTTCGGGTACACCAGGTCTTCCATCTCCCCAGAAGAACTTCACTGTAATGATTCACCTCTATTGTAGCATATATTGTCATCAATCTGGATGTACTTTTAATTTGTTAATATTGTTTTATCTACACAAAAACAAACACTAGCAATTAGTAGCACAATAGGTTTAGTTCATGTTCTATATCTTTAGAGATCATGTATACACACTACTGGTTCTATGCATCATCCTACTTACAATGCTGCAGCACAGGTGTTTGAGAAGACCTTTTCAGACCTCTGTTGGGCTAAAGACATCTTGCTTTTTAGCTTATTTTCTGTGTGCTTGTCAATCACACTATCGGGTTCTTTGTTATGTCACTTGCACAGCTGTATTAATTAGATTATGTATTTTTCCAGCTTTCATATCACTGCTTTAGCTTGCACTTATCTCTCCTCGCCAGCTACAGAAGGAGATGGATGACTGCTTCGAACAAGATACTTAGTTTTTAAGCAGCTAAACTTGGAAGAAGATACTTCACGCCCCTAGTGCTTTTGATTCCCAAACTCAGGATCCAAGGAAGGCTTGATTTTTAGAAAAAAAGGAGCCTCCATCTTCTGAAAATGAGTCCAAGTTAAATTAAGCACTCAGAAGTTGAAATACTCATAATCACCAAATGTTTTTGACAGCATTGGTTAATGAAATACAGGTTTGAAGAGATTCTTCATCATAAAATAGCACTCCTTCGACTAGTGCTATCTTTAAAACTTACATAAGCATTCATCACACCTGTTGTGAGCTGATGTACTCTGAAATTTACTTTGTAACCAGAAAGACTCCCTCTCCCAAAAGTGTCTGAAACCTTATAAAAACACGAGTATTTTAGATGCATATGCGTATGCACATCCACGTTATAGAACATATACTTCAGCAAGAGCAGTGAATTTTAAACACAAGACTGTGTTCTCAGGATATCAGCTGTTACTTTTGGTTATGTTAGAGGATTAATTGTATCCTCTACAAAGGTCAGTGTAGCAGGCAAAGATTGTAAAGAAGCTGCTTCAGAGTTGGCTATCTCCTGGATAAATTAACTGGTGCTTTATCTTGAGTTTATTCTATTTTCTTGAGTAGGTGAATCCCGTAGTCAATAAATACAGATTACTCATCTTTCATTGAAAAACAATCTCTACAACAGACATCTATGGTAGACCTGTTCCTTCAACACAATTAAAATGTTTCACTTCACAGTGCAGACAAATGGAGCCTAGGTTGGGTACTTCATAAAGTTGGACAACTAATGCAGTGAAATCACTCATACTTTTAAAACACTGATTATATTTTCCTGTTAGAGTGTCTAGACACATCTAAATAAATAAATTAGTGGATTATTCTTACTTAAATTTCTTTTTTTAATTGCTTTTTATAAAGCGTGCAAAGAATTATGATCTTCTAAATCCTAAATAAGGCATAATCAAAACTAGGAAGGGGTAGGGATTCATCTTTAAAAGGAATTAACTATGTTTTCTTGTTAAAATCCTTTGGCACAGTGATGACAGGATATGATTATGTGCACAAAGGTGTATTTTAAGAAAGGTGGGTGAAGAGTCTATTCCATGTTTATAAAATTCTTGCATGGAATAGTACTTATATTGTGAAGAATAATAGACGTTTTGGTATTTTTTTTGCTGTAGAGCATTCACATGTCAAAATCAAGTTAGTATTCTCGACTACCAAGACTGGTCATAGTGTATTGTATTAGTAGCAGTTGTTGTTATTATCACTATTACTAAGGATGAAAAGTGATGAAAGAAAAAGAAATATAGCCCTGTCTAGAATACAGCTAGTAAAAGAAAACAGTAATCATAGTTGGACACATGGTGACTGGAAAATCAAACTCGAAGCATGTCATTGGGGATATTGGACAATAAATAGGCTGTATATGTGACTGGTCAAATGGAAGACAATATATTTTCCCAGGCATCAGGACAGAAACCTCCACAAAACCAATTCTGACAGATGATAAAGGAAAACGAGCTATTCTCTGCTACTACATATCTGATCAATAGTGAAGTAGCATAGAACAATAATCCTGCTCCTTTTTGTTCAATTTATGACCTCATAAAGCATAGGCACAACTGGGTTAGCAAGCCATAGACTTCCCATTGAAGATCTATTACCTTTTACTCATAAAGTAATTGAGGTCATTAATATCAAAGCACTTAAGAAATATATATATATGTATATATGTATATATCCATCTTGGATTATGATTATATAAATAACTAATCTAGTTTTAGATTCTCTTACAAAACAACACAAAACAAAAAACAGAGCTCAACAAGCCAGGTCTCTAAAACAATTCTTCCATTGACAACCTTGAAGAAAAGGGTTTATTATTACTTCAAGAGGTATTTCAGAAGATCAAAGAAAAGTGTCTATACCAGAAAGGATATGTTTTAGAGTATAGAATTTAGAAATTTAAACTATGTTAAGAAATCTAATAATAAAAATCAGTCAGTTCTTCTACAATTCCACACTATCAGTGATGTACAGTAATGAATACAGATTGATGTCTGAGCATACCTTCAGAAAATATTACCTGTGTTACTGGAGCAGGAAGCCTGAGTCAAAATTCTTAGAAAACATAAAGGTTACACCTAAGAAAACAGAGAGGTTAAGGGAATGAAATCAAAAGCAAGACAAAAATATTCAGAAATGGATGGAAGCTGAGGAACTTCAAGAGCTATACAAGAATAACACATTGTTGCAGTGTAGCAAAAAATAATAAAAGATAATATATAGAGAGACACAGAAAACTCCTAAAGACTAATAAAAACATAAAAAAAAAAATCAATAACCAAACCCTGGACTCCAGAAGATTAGTAAAAACATGCATATTGCTTTAGGGCACAGAACCCTTTATTTTCTAGAGAAAAAAATCTGATACAGTCTGATTAAACACACTAATTACATTGCATGAATTAAAGAAAATTAAAATTAAAAAAATCAGCAGCAGAATTGGGAAATAAAACTGAAAAAAAGCATGATGGATGTATCTTGTATGAATGATAAGCATAACATCTTCACATGATCTTACAAGAGAAACTACATAACAAAACAACGTTAATTACAAAAAAATAGCTTAGATCATCAGAAATTTTCTAGCTATTGATTGATCACATTTCCCAGCATTTCCCAGTTATTTGAGATGACTTAAATGGATGAGGGACTTAGATCAATTGGGTTACTTCTAGCTGCTTGGTTTGGGGTTTTTTGTGTATTTGTGTCTTTTAAAATTCTAATTTTAAATCCACAAATACTGTAGAAAACATATCAGTATTACCTAAACTGACTAGCTGAGTCTAACTGTAGTGTTTGCTATTCTTCGACCCAAAAAATTATGACTCCATTATAGCCATACTTCGATAAGAGAAGTAAAAATTATTTTCTATTGGAGTGAAAATGCTAGTGTGTCTAAGTGTCTTCCTGAAACGTGGTAGTTGAGAGCCGAGTTCACATTTCCACATCCTTAGCATTTTTTTTGTTCTTAGAACCATTATAGGAAGAAGTGGGCTCTTCTTGAAGGAATGCCAAATGTGGTCACAGAATGTTTTATCTGACTGGGTTACTCTGAGGTCTTATGAAAGACTCTGAGGTCTTATATGAAAGATATGTACATGCTTAAGTATTGTACTAGACCTGGAGCAAGTACAGATCTTGGTGCATATCTTTTAATACAAAAAGTGTCATAAAATTAATCTCCTCAAAATTAGGAACTTACAAAACTTTCAGGAAGGCAGATACTCAATGTACCCAGGTAGTCCAGCAGTTTTGTGAAGAAGGCACCCAAATTCTACTTAAGTCCCATGTTGATCATCTGCAACTTACCCTAAATCTTTCACTGAATCCAGCCTAAAGGAAGGGCGTTTTCTTCATATTATAACATAAATTGTTTTATATGAACAGTTATGGCATTTTTCGGGATTATATGGGAAGACGTTTGGCCATAAGTAGTTACAAATAATTTATGTATGATTTCAGAATGACAGATTTATCAAAGCACATTGAATTCCTTTTGGTTTTTTTCTGGATTCCCAATAGATTACACTGGTAAGGTCTAACTGTTTTTGTTTGCTTGGATACTAATCTGGAATTTGGAAAGAAACTTCCTATCTAAAAATGAAACAACCTAGTTCAATAAATTTTCATTTAGATTTTACATGTACTTGAGGAGACTTGTTGGGGTAGAACGATGGCATGTAATGAACCAGCTACTTGATAGCCTTGTGAGTTAATCACACAGCCATATATTAGAGGTCATCTTGAGGGGCAGGAACCAGAGACAACATCATCTGCTTCCAGTCGGACACCAGAAGTCAGCCGGGTATGCTCATGTTAATATGAACGCAGAATTTTTCACTACCCACTTGTTATAATTTTTCTGCATTGATCTGTTCATACCTTAAGGACTCCAATAACATCTGATATTTCTACTTAAAGTCTTAAGACAGAAATAAGCCATCCTTTGTTTTATGATAAGGCAACACTCTGAACACAGAATTGCTGCAGATGTTCTTAAACGGAAACAATGAGAAGACAGTTAAGAAAGAATGACATTAAAACAATGAAGTGAAATACGTGTCAAAAGTTTACTGTGAAGCAAAGCATATGCTTTTCGCATAGTGAAAGCAACATAGCATCCATCTCACATTTAGAGTTAGAATACTATTGGTATCTCTGTTGAGAACATATTGAGACACAGTTTATAGAACCACAACAAGAAAAAAAGGATATATTGGATTGTTAAAAAGAAGTCATCTTAAAAAAAATAATTCTGTTCTCCAGTTTTATTTCAATAAATAATTAGTGTCAATATAAAAGCTCATAATTTTTCCAGAATTGCCACATTAAATAAAAGACTACACTTGCTTACACTGTGCAGGGTACAACCCACTCAGGGTTTTGGTGACACTGGAGAGAAGCCATGACCTTGCATAACTACCAGGCTTGCAGAGTGATGTCTGCTTTGAAAGAGTGGAGACTAAGGCAATAGCTAAGGGACTACAGTGTTTGGGTGAGTGTCTTTCCCATTAAAGCTGTATATGATAAATTTATGAACACTTTTGTCATCAGTTATGTTATCTATTTCCCCAAATTACTTATCACCATTTTTATATAGCATGGCTTCTCAGACAAATCTTAAAAACAACTGCCATCTTCTGTGACATTAGTGTGCCTCTGTAGACAATGTGTGGCTGAATATGATCGACTGCTCTCCTAAGAAGGCACTGATTTTCTACAGAAAAAAAATTATCCCTGGTTGAAACCACTGAAGGAGGCACTTATCTCACATCTACAGATTATGTCATGTAGTGATAACTTCTTTTGTCTTGGGAGGTTGGGATATTCCAGGGAATTTATTCAGCATCTGTGGCCTCTGACTGACAGTTATTTAAATTAAAACCAAAGTTATTTTGTTCAGATGTGGCAAAATGAGTTTTGTTAAATGTTATTTTTAAATATCTCCATATTTCATTGCATATTTTGTCATATTTGATTAAAGATCTATCAACATCTATTCTCAATAACCAGCTTTGAGATCTGACTATGTTGTTCATAAAAAAAACCCCATTAAGTTAGCTTTGGGTTTTGTGATTTGTGATTTGGGTTGTCTAGCTGTGTTGCTATGGCTAGGACAGAGTTAATTTTCTTCATTGTAGCCAGCATGGGGCTGTGTTGTGGATTTGTGCTGAAGACAGTGTTGATAATGCAGAGATGTTTTCTTTATTGGTGAGCAGTGTTTACACAGAATCAAGGCTTTTTCTGCTTCCCTCACCACCCCTCCAGTGAGTAGGCTAGGGGTGCACAAGAGGCTGGAAGGGGACACAGCCGAGACAGCTGACCCCAAATGACCAAAGGACTATTCCACACCATATGACATCATGCTCCGCATATAAAGCTGGGGGAAGAAGAAGGAAGGGGAGGACATTCGGAGTGATGGTGTTTGTCTTCCCAAGTAACCATTACATGTGATGGCATCCTGCTGTCCTGGAGATGGCTGAATACCTACCTGACGATGGGAAGTAGTGAATGAATTCCTTGTTTTGCTTTGCTTGTGTGCACAGATTTTGCTTTACCTATTAAACTGTCTTTATCTCAACCCATGAATTTCTTCACTTTTATCCTTCTGATTCTCTCCCCCATCCCAACATGAGGGAATGAACAAGCAGCTGTGTGGCTTTAGTTGCTGGCTGGGGTTAAACCACAGCACTGGTTTAGGCTGATCTTTCACTATTTCAACCCAAACAAATGTTTCTGAAACGCTGCTTCGCCTAGATTAACCTTTTTAATAAACTTTTCCTCAATGAGTTTTCAATTTTTTAAAAAATTAAGTCTCAAAGTATTGCAACAGAATATTTTGATTAGGAATACATATCCCATCTTTCTGTCACATTTTAGAACATGCAACTTCAAAAGAGACTGGACAGAACCTTTGAAATTCCCTTCCAAACCGAACTATTGTACTCTATGAACTTTCTGAAACTTCACTGCAATTATATTTCTACAGTGTACTAGGTTTGGATCTACAACCAGGTCACTGAGCTGAAGGCAAGTATCTTTTCTATCCTGCATTGATTCACTTGCCAGTGCCCAATCAATATGACATGGAGGGATGATCAATTCAAATGAAGCCAAAAGAAAGACCAGAAGATAAGCATATTGCAACAGTGTTATAAACTAGAATTTGTGACTAAGTTGGAGGCAAAAAGAGAAGAAAAATTATAGGCATGATATTGGGACAGACTGTAAGGGAAGAAAAACTGGAAGCTTGGCTAGGTCAGTCTGTGTTTTAAAACTAAAAGCCTAAGGTTGATTTTCCTTTTTCAAATATTCTGAAAGCAATTTCAATATTAATACAGTAGATTACTGGTTTTCTTTTTATGTATCAGATTCTCAATTCTTCTTACATCAAAGTATATTCTTCTCACAGTTTCAGCAAACTGGAAGTTTGCTTGTGTTTTTGCAATCTCCATTTTATGATTTCTGTTCTCATTTAAGGGAGAAAGTAGAACTTTGTGGGGGTAATTTGTACTGTTAATGTGTGTGACTAACAAAAGTGGGCTGAATTGCCTTTGGGTGTTTCTCTCTCCTCTGCCTGCAAAAGGAGCTTAAGTTATATACTGAGATCATATGCCTAACTCATAGATGGCTAAATGAGATTAATTCAATTCCTATTATTTTATTGTGCAGATCTGCTAAGTTTTACAGGTGTGGTGAGATCTGGACCACAGGAGGAAAGCTGTATGCCAGCTTCCTTTTCAGATATTGCACAGTAACATCCATCCCCTCTTGGCTGATCTGAGTACCAAGTTTTCCATGCTATTGTATTAAGTGATCAAACCAAACATCCCTGACATCATGACACAACAAAGCAATGCGGAGGCTCAAAATCAGGAAGAAGACAATCCCCTTCCATGTAGATGTGGTCACTGAGGCAAATGAAGCTACGCTGCTTTACAGCTTTCTGAGGATGCTGGTATTTTTTTTTGTGATCTGTTCATATGTTGCAGCAAGACTTACTCCCTTTCTCCTGTAGTATATACATTCAATAATAATGGTCAGATTTAAAAGAAGATGTAGGGGTAAAAATTTACCTCAGGGCAAAAATTTAGAACCTAGTCAGGGCTATGTGTGGCTAGTAAACATTACTTGTCAATAATTTTGTCAGGGAACTGCTTGAAAGAGTCCAGCACAGAGCCACAAAGATGATTAAGGGAATGGAACATCTCCCTTGTGAGGAGAGGCTGAGGGAGCTGGGTCTCTTTAGCTTGGAGAAAAGGAGACTGAGGGGTAACCTCATCCATGTTTATAAATATGTAAAGGGTGAGGGTCAGTACGATGGAGCCAAGCTTTTGTCAGTAATGACCGATGATAGGACAAGGGGCAGTGGATGCAAACTGAAGCATAGGAGGTTTCATGTGAATATCAGGAAGAACTTCTTTACTGTGAGAGTGACAGAGCACTGGAACAGACTGCCCAGAGAGGCTGTGGAGTCTCCTTCCCTGGAGACATTCAAAACCCGCCTGGATGCATTCCTGTGTGATGTACTCTAGGTGACCTTGCTCTGGCAGGGGGGTTGGACTAGATGATCTTTCGAGGTCCCTTCCAACCCCTAGAATTCTGTGATTCTGTGATTCTGTGATAATTTTGACTTTATTTTCTGATGTTCAAGGTTGTGTACATACCTCTGTAATGGATGCACTTGGCAGGAGCAATCCTCTATAATATTCTAAAAGCAGTCATAAGTAAAACAACCCAAACCACATCCATTATTAATAATTGATGTTCACTCAGCATTGGCAAGTATTGATTATAGACTTAAATGAAAGTTCCTTGCAATATTGATTTGGATGCTTTTGACTTGAAACTGAAAGCTGAATGCACTTAATGGAAATTGGTCACATTTCTTGAAAATTAAGCAGTCATTAAGTTTGTGGGATAGAGTGCATGTCCTTAAGGAAATGCCAAAAATGTGTTAAACATTGCAACTTTTACAAATGCAGGGTGTTACAAAACAATGGACTCAATTTCAATTGAAGATCCATTTCAAATGGGTCCATCTTTTTGAAAAACCCCGTAGACCAGGATAACAAATATTCACAAAAGCTTGCAATAAGTTGTGAAATTCATTCTGTAGTATGTTGGGAAAGAAAGATGATTTGCCAAAGAACTAGCTTTTTAAAGAAGAAAGGAAAAGAATGAGGGGGGAAGAGGGAGGAAGAGAAGGAAAATTAGTTGTTGCTTAGTAAGGAAGACATTGTACCAATAGGTTTTTGCTGTTGATTTTGCTGCTTTATACCAATATTACAGCTGTTCTGAATTTCTGGCTGAAAAATACAGAGTTGTAAATGTGCCTAAAGACAGGGAAAATGCATAGCTGGATGAAGCATTTAGGTAACTGTTAATACATTATTTGAGAGTAGTGTCTGATTAGAAGTGAATTGTAGGTTTTGGACATGATTCCGTTTCCATGAAATGTCTGAAATATACGCACAAATTTCACTTGTCATTAAACAATTTTTTAAGAGTTTTCTTTTTTTTGTGCTAGTTTTAATAGTAACAGAGTTTTCTTTGAGAATTACCTCCACTTCCACCTCCAAAGTAATACTGAAAAACATCAAGGAAATTTCAGTGTAGACTAACTGACTAGAAACTTGTTAATAGGAAAACAATTATTGTTGATTGTAATGTGACTCGATGTTTTATTTGTAACGGAATTTCTTTTTAGAAAATATCTAAAAAGATTGGAAAAACATATAAATACTTGACTTGTTCAAATAATAAGTGAAACCAATTAAAACACTTTTTCAGTTATAATTAATAACTAAATCTTTCTTTACTCAGTCAAAAGATGTTTTCAAAAGTAATTTTGATAAATAAAGTACATCTTTTCTACTGGTTAATGTATTCTGATGAAGTGCTACAGAAAAGCTGTTTTAACATCTATTTTTATTTAAAAGATCACAGAGAGAAAACCGAAGAAATAGTTTATAAAACAATCTCATAAAAGGGGTAAAAAGCTGGTATCTTGCAATACATATCTAGAAGTAGGTTGGAACCAGGGTATGAGGAGATACCGTCATCATCTACAATCAATGTACTATTTAGCCCAGCCTTCCATTGTAGAGAGTTTGCCCTAATCTTTTAATCTTCAGTTGTGAATATGACTGGTTAGGTAAGACAGTAAGGGATGATGGCCTTTGACACAGAAGAAAACCTTTCTTTTTTGTTAACTGCAGCAAAATAATTGAACAGTTTAGTAGCTCTGATAACATGGGCTTTGGTAATATAAGGCCCATGTTACTCTGTAATGAACTTGTAAATGTATAAGGGACAAAAATTGCACTGATATTAAGCCCATGAAATAAACTGTTGTACTGCAAGGTTGTTGTAAATGACATAAAAGTCAGATGCATTGTTTGATAAAAAGAGGTACCTTCTACATTCTTTGACTGCAGTTTTGCCATATAAGGGTTAGGAAAAAAAAAGCAAAAACAAAAGAAACAGGAACCTCTTTTACTTTATAAGACTCTTTGACTTAAAAAAATAAAAAATGTTAACTCCATGCCTGAGGACATCCTTAGTAACCCTGGTACAACAGGCAAAAGTCAAAACTAACAAAATTAATATACATTATTCAAGCTTCATCTAATTCAAATATAATCTGGAAAGCAACTTTATTTCATGGTCGTTAGTGCTTCAGTCCTGCGAAATGTTCCTAAGTAGAGCTCTGATCTAAATCTTAAAGATCCATTAAATACTATTGACATTGAATGCAAGAAAATTGCCACAAGTCTGTTCATAAGTTTAAGTGATCCTTTTTTTCTCTCCCCAAATTTTGTAGAACAGCATCCTGGCTCCCATGTGATGTAGCCAACTAGAACACTGAGTGCAACATTTAATAGAAAAGTGACATATAAGACCATACCAGTTTTGCTGAGGGCTTAACATGTCTATAAATAGCCCAGAGTTGTTTTATTGTTTTTTGGTTTTTTTGTTAATAAAATCCTGTTACTAAAATCTCTGATACAAGATAAAGTGATATTTTTTTGTGGTTTATTCTCCATACTAATATAACAAGTAGGCCAAGGCGATTAATATTGCCAGTGTAAAAAGTATCTCATAAAGAGCAGAACTGTTTGTCCTCTGATTCTAGTGACTACACTTGAAACAGATACAAAGGGATGCAGAAAATAAGAAACTGAGAATCGGATCCACCCAGAGTTTAATAGATAATCACTTCTTGTTTAATTTTCTCACTGGTTGGATGGTTGTCTTGTGAATCCAAAGCCTGAGTCAGGTTTTCAATAAAACAGGATTAACACAGGTTTATACAGTAGAACCATTTTTTTTTTCTGGCACCTCTGTTTTGTAAGATTTAAAGTCCTGTTCACCAGTAACTATATATTCATTTTTTGGCTTGTATGTGATATGGGTCCTGATTCCTAGTAGGGCTAAAAAACCTCATACTTGGAACTGAAATGAGTTTGGAGCATCCATTTTGATGATATGGTGTTTCTGAAAGGCTAATTGATTTATGAAAGTACCTGCACTTAACAGACAAACTTCCTGAAAAGTCTGGCTTCATTCAGTCCATGTCTTAATTCTTCAGTTTAAAACAGAAATAATATTTGCACCTAGTATCTGCACAAGGTAAATAATTTTGTATGCAAGGATGTGTTTACTAAGAGAGAAATCATGGAAATCTTCAAAATTATATCACCAAGGACTCATTTTAAATATTAATAATCCCCAGACCTCCTAGCCTTGCTGTTTACCTCTGTAACAATTGCTCTTATTAAAATAGTTACATTGTAAATTAATGGATTAGAACTGAAAACAAATGCATGACTAATTGTTTCCCAACAATAAAGGAATGTTATAATAAATAATTCTATATCCAAAGGAAGGGTTTTTCTCTCCTCTTACTTTGATACACAATATTTGTTTCTCAGTAAGTCCCCAGAATTTTGAACAATATTAATTTGCTACTATTTGTGTTTATGGTGAAGTATTTGTGCTGCAATAAAGCCTTTTGGTCTCAGTTGACAACGGAAACATCATTGTGATAAATGTATATATTAGGAAAACAAGAAAGATCCTAAATAATTTAGATTTGGTAAACAAGATCGGAAATAGCACTAACAGTGAGGAGGAGAGGAACAGTTCATAATGAAGAACTTGATATCACCACTGTTTAAAATTAATCCTTTTACAAAAATTTAAATAGAAATTCATGCAAAGAAACACATAGAAACAGC
This sequence comes from Aegotheles bennettii, assembly GCA_013398125.1. NCBI lineage: Eukaryota > Metazoa > Chordata > Aves > Caprimulgiformes > Aegothelidae > Aegotheles > Aegotheles bennettii. Next base: position 226,671 of record VZRW01008046.1, on the reverse strand, counting down.
AAAAACATATACTACTACAATATGATTCTATTATTCTATATCTGTTAATAGGAAAGTTACTTCATAATTTGGACTTTGGGACTTCTACCTAAGAGCTCAAAATATACCTAGCAGAGTTTTTGTAAGCATCAATTCGAATTAATTTCCTTTCTGCAGTCTTAAATGTCTATGTGCTCTAGAAATGATGAGCCTGTGTGTCCATAAGAGAAAAAACCCTCATTTTCATTATTCTTATGGTTAGTGATTTAAAGTAGACACAAGTGGAAGCATGTGGAAGCATTCTTTACCCCGGAGCAAGGAGTCAGGGAGGGTGACATAATGGACAGAAGAGTATTCCTCATTTACTGAACAGAGTTGAACTGGTACAAGTAGTGTTAAAGTCTTCACACCTTGAGATTAGTATATGCCATCCCAGTCCCACCTACACCCTTAGGCTCCATGCAAGTTGTTGTGAATGTCACCAGCTGTAGATAGCCCTGAGGTACAATTCTTTCTTAATCATTTTGATGCAATTTTTTAGGACAATATTGAAAACAGCATTCATAAAATCCTTAAACCTTGTTTGCAGAGGCCATGAAGCAGAGAGGAAAAAATATAGCAATCTCTGAAACTACTGCATGCTTCTGAAGAATTGCTTTCATAGTGGACATTACTATGTAAATGCTAATGCACTGAATATCTGGTTTATGTGCCCACAGGCTAGGAATGAAGCGAACTAGAAAAAAATGCTTATAAATAATTTGTCTTTCTCTTCCTTCCCCTGTTCCTCTGGTTGTCTTGAAAGATTAATTATGCAGTCTGAACTTAGCAGTCTGGACTTAGCTGGACATAGCCAAATACAACACTCATGCACAATGTAATCTTTCAGCTTGGCTCCCTCTTCAGCACTTCAGAAATTACCTGCAATGACCATGCTGTTTTGCAAGTAGATCTTGGTCACCCATAGATAGACCCTGCTAATATATGTGAGTGAAAATGTGCTAAGTTCATGAAGTAGATGTGTCATGGGCAAAGATTATGTTTTATCTAGTAATTTGAAGAGTCTATGACATGCCAGTGTGGTGCATTCTAGGGCAGACCATTTTTGCCTGTTTTTTTCCTGCTGAATACAAGCAACTTTCACTCTGGAAGCAATGTAAGATGACTCCAATTTTGAGTTAATACACGCAAGTAGTTGTGTAGGGTCATGTAGTAATAAAGGGACATGTGGGATCACATGAAGTGCAAACAGAGGTGTGTGTAAATGAGATAAAGAAAGACCCACCAGGCCTGCAATTAGTAGTTGTCTAGTAGATTTGTACCTACTGACTTATCTATCAACATGTTTGATTAACTGAGTTAAATATTCTTCCAGTTTTCATAGTCTTTTCATGTTCAGAGCATATGATTCAGATCAAAGAGAGAATACAGTTGCCTTCATGCATCCATACAGCAATGTCCTATGTTATTTTTGTGGAAAGAGTAGTTCAACATTAGAAGTAGGGCTATCCAAATAGATCAGGCTGCAATTTTATACTTCCAATGACAATGAGTCCAGTGGCAATTTCTCTTCACAATGACAATGACATTTATCTCCACAATGGCTTACATAGGTGACTTTTCATTACTCAAAGACTCTGATTCTTCTTTACCAGAAGGTAAATAGAACACCTTCTAACACCATATCTATGCAAATGCATTTATTTTCCCAACATACAAAATTATCAACCAATGTAGATTTATACTAAATTACCTAATTACTAATAATTATCTGCAACACAATAAATCCTGTCTATACTTCAGACAATTACTCAGGAAGCTGAAGCCCGACATTTCACTACTATTAGGTAACTTCAGGAAAGCTCAGGTGAGATCCCATTAAACCTGTGTAATTCATTATGGAAAATGTCCTATCTTTCTACTGATTATTACAACATTCCTTAGGAAGGAAATTATTTTTTCCCAATGCAACAACCTCTCTTTTGTTGTTTTTTCGTATAGATGTCCTATTTCATAGGTCTTTGGAAAAAATCTTGACCAGAATGCTGCATGTATCTTATTTCATGAGCTTTTCCAAACCAGACATTCTTTTCATGTGGTTTTAGTCCAGTAAGAACTGATTAACCTTTTCAGACTGCATGAGATTTCATTAAATTACTAAACTAATAATTGCATCTGTATCAGATTGAACTTTTGGATAAAGTTAGCTGTTGAAGGACCTTGACCCTGAAGTCTCATCTATTTGTGATTCCAATTTAATGAACACATTCAAACTTCATTGCTTAATTACATCACACATCAATGAATTTTGCATTTTGATTAGGTAATCATTCTATGTGATTCTCTGGATCACTTGAGGATAGCTCCATGAAACTTCTAAACCATACTGATGAATTCCAAGAAGGGCATATATGTGCTTTAGACTCATTAACATTTGTTTCTTATCTAACCAGAGGTATTTGTTTATTCATTTTATGATAACATAGACATTTGTATTGTTGGTCTCGCTTCATGCTCTGCAGTATGTTTTTTACTTATCAGATGTTGTTTCATCTCCACCACTGTTCAATAGTGACTGGAATACAGCTGTATCAGTCTGATAAACTTCATAAGTGGACAGGGAGATATTGGTCTCTTATGTCTCTTTTTATTTTCTTAAAAAAAAAACCAAAAAACATTCAATGAACTTCACTAGTCCTCTCTGTTATCTTCTTCTTAGCTCAGGGCCTGTTCCCTCCCAGCTCCAGGCCACTACATTTCTTGAAATATGTGTTCTTCCTGGAATTTTCTCTTCTTTTCAAGTTGTTCTATGTGTTACCCACACATTATTTGTTTGACAAATGATATGCAGAAGGCCTCCAATGTAAAATTTTCCGTGAAGAAACAGTGGAATATAACAAAACAGTGGAATACTTCCTAACTTGTAATTTCTTAATCATAGAAACAGTCACAGCTAAAGATAAACCATGACATATATGGAACGTGGAAGAAGTATCAAAAATGAGGTATCTTGGACAAAAGTTAAGTTGCAAAGAATGATCACTGAGCATGAAATACAGACAGCACACTGTGCCATACAATCAATGTGGACATTCTTTTCATAAGGGCCACCTGCAGGAGCAGCTTAAGCACAGAGAATTTCCCATAAAGATCAAAATAGTCTATCTTATTTCACAAATTTTCCTGAGTATAAAAAAGCTGTGAGGCCTGAAAAAGACTTTCTAAATCTTGTACTATAGATATCTATTCCAGGAAAAATAGTATCTGATAAGCCGTACTGGGAGCAAATATATCTGGCCAGCAGAGCAAATGCACTTGTAACTTCATTGAAATAAATTGCATTTGATTTGTTGCAATTTAGATAGTTCATAGTAATAAATCTCTAGCAAATAATGCTATCAATTTTCCTACTTTAAAGAAGATATTTTCTCATCCCACATCTGCACTTTCAGTTTTTTCAAACTTTGTAATATTTTCTTTAGTATGGTGGTGACTGGTGGTTTAGTTTTTCAAATAGATCTTGTTTACACCTGTAATCAATTTTTTTGCAGTGTATCTTGAGGCTATCATGGTACCTTGGAGGATGTCAAGCTCTGTAATTAGAGAATCTCTTTAACTGAAGAGCACTAATGGCAGTCATTGCAACTGTCAGCAGTTTTTCACTTTTCACATGAGGACACTGTTTGCTAATTGGATTAAGTCTGGTTCTGGCTGTAATCTCTGCAAGCAGTAGTTAAAGACCTGCCACGTCACACTTGGTTTGTGGGCTGGAAGGTGATGAACACAGCTAATAAAATGTAATTTAAAGCACAACCCATGCACATAATTAACTATGCCTTATTTCCTTGATTAAAAATCTGCTTATCGATGAAAATGGCTCAACTAAAATATGAGGTGGTGTTTTAAGGTGGAGTAGATACTTACATTATCTAAATAAGGCACTGTTCAAATGTGCTGAGAGAGTTTCTTTCATGTGGCATTGTTGACTCTTTTGACTAGTCAGGTAATGTTCAGGGCCTTGCAAGTTTGTTTTTCTACAGGGGTAAAATTAAGCAGATTGAGATACTGCTCTAATACAACTCAGTCTACCTCTAGAGTTTCTGTTTCTCGGTGCACTACCATCAAATGTCAAGAGGCAGCTGCTCTGACAATTTAAGACTGTCAGCACCCTGTACAGAAAGTTTTCATTTCTCTTGACTTACCCTCATGACCCCATTGTCAATGTTTAACGACTCTTGATTCTGTTGATTTTACAGTTTCCTATCTCCTATCTTATGCTGATAAATAGGTACCACTAAATCAATTCTCTTCCCCCTGCATTTTCAGTGAGAACAGCCTCTGGTCATGGTTACTGTTGTCTCAGCCATCATTAGTATTTATCTCCACCCTTATTGAGCCTTAGGCGAAAGACAACATAGGTAAGGTTTGTGATTGCTCAGTGATCAAGGACAAGATTTTGGTGAGTTATAAAACATCTGGCATAACAGTATACCTGTATTACTAAGTGTTCTCTTGAATCTTTATAGTTCCTGATAAGACATGGATTCAAGGCTTACGTTTAATAGTACTGCAAGGGAGGATAATCAAGAACTGATGACTCTGCAGAGGTTTAGAAATTCAATCTATGGGAAATTCAGTCTAAAGAACATTGACCTGCCAAGGATAGAGAAAAAGAAAACAGATGACAGAGCCTAGAAGCTGTAAAAAGAATTTTGGTACATCATGCAGTAGGAGAATTTCAAGATTGGTTGAGATGTTACAGGGCATAAAACAATTTTTTTTATTTGTACCTTTGACCTTTATTTGCAACTGTCATTGTAATAGCTGAATTCTTGAGAGAGCCATAGAAGAGCTAAAAGAGAGGAATTTACACCTCCCCTTTCCAAACACTAAAAGGAAAACAAAAATGGTTTTCATCTTGACTCTGGTTTGGTCTGTGTTTGCAGCCACCTAAAACATTTTGAAAGAATAGCTGTAAAATTTATAATATTACTGTATGATTTCTATAACCCTTCTAGCTACTGAGGGGCTAAAACCAAATCAGCTGAGGCTAGGGAAGAAGCTGAAGTTGAAGGAGGTAGCTGCTCAAGAGCTTGAGAGCCACTGTGAGAATCTCATCAGCAGTGGTTCAGTAAAGTCACTCTGAGAAAAGCCATGCAGCTCTGGAAAGACCTTGTCTGGCTGCCTAATATGGTAAAATAATTTTTGGTTTCCTGCTGCTTTGCAGAGAATTCTGACAAAAGTGGAAAAAATATGATGTAGAAACCAAATGCAAAACTGATTCTTAAAGGGAGTGTTGTGCTCTCTATGAATGTGCTGGATCTTATCCGTACCTGTGTAAGGGATAGAGTCTGTTGATATAGTATGGGCTAGTGAATTGTCTTTATAATGCCTTTTCACTTTCTGGAAATTTATGAATTTATTTATGCTAATAAGATTATGCCTGACAGGAGTATACTACCCTGTGATCACTGATATACTTGAAATGTAAGAACAGCCGATAAAAGGTTTGGCCCAGGCCAACAAATATCATTACAAACAGTTCCTAAACACAACTCAGGAGTAATGCCCAAAAAGAATTTGCATCCAATAGCTGTGCTCCAGGAAATAAGAGGATTTGATACTATGGTCACAGGCCATTTTGTGTCAGCTGGCTTCAGGAACTGAGGTTCATTCTAGGTACATTTAATTTACTGGTGTAGTTATGTACCCACATCTTCTTAATACTCAAACTCATTTCTTCTCAATCATAAATCTCTGTTTAAAACTTTAGGGTTAAACTCTAAAGAAACACTGGCATAGCCTTTCAATAGTTTCTCTGAAAGTACTAGTACATTACCACAGAAGAATTGTCATGTATTGTTTGATTTGTATGCATGATATGATCTCATTCATGATGTTTATAGGGTGCGTCAGCTACCTTGGCTGAATCATTTTGTCCCAAATTTTTTACTTCAAATACTAACAGTTCTTTCTGCAATGTTCATCTCTGTATGACCTGCATAGCTTCTACCCCACTGCAGATTTGACTCCTATTTTTCTTGATGACTTTGACTTGTGATTCCTTGGAAACACTTTTTTTTTCTTTCTTCATTTTTTTTCCCCATAAAATGACAAAATGGCTTTTTAAAGCCTTGGACTAAGTCCTTTTGATAACTCAGCTGTTGCAAATGCTTTGTCTATAGACCATGACTTGTAATTTGCAATGTACCGTGTAGGCAGCAGTTTTGCAGGTACTTGTCAATCTATTTTACTATATTCCTTGCCTTTGCTATTTTTTGTCTCCCATCAACTGTGTTCTCTGTTTCATTTTATTTTCCTTTTAACCCCCAATGTTCTATCCTCTCTTTATTTAAAAAAGAGGAGATTTTACAGGTTAAATTTAACAGATTCAAGTGTTTTATACTCCACTATTAAATATACCATGAATCCGGTTTGATCATATGAACAGTGAAAGCTCTTAATTTCATTGTAATTTTATGACTGTAATAAAAGATCCTCTAGAGTTGGACTACTAAAGTGCTACTGTAGAAGAGTCCTTACATAACTGCATATGATGACATGTATGATGTGCTTAGGGTGTTCAGTAAGGCTTTCCTTAATATACTCAGAAGTTGGTTTTATATGGGCTACAAATTATGTATGCATATATGCAATTATTTATATAGTAAAAATTCAATGTTCCTTTGTTATAAAAGTATTGTGTAAAATACTGTATATTTAAAAGACCGCCAGTCCATGTGAATATGCTATCCTTAGTAGCCATATTGTATCACACCCTTTCCACATTTCAGAAGATTTGGAGCGCTCCTAAGTAACAGGGTGAGAGCTAAAATATAAGTTGTATTTTTAATTTATTTTTAGTTTATTTTTTGGGGGGTAGGGGATGACCAATGAAATAATGAAATTTGGCTTGGGTGAAAGTTAAAATCCAGTTTGGATAAATAAACACCTCTCCCAGGTACACGAGGACTATACCTTGATATTGCATTTTAAGCAGATAGATAACAAACTTGCAAAAGCAGAGATATAAGACATCCAAAACTACTTGCAATTTGTTTCAATAACAAAATAGTTGCTGTAGAAGAAATGAGTGAATTTTGAAAATTGTCAGTGAAGTGTTTTGACACTTTCTGAAAGGAATCTGTTTGTTTTGAAATTATATTATTTTATTGTATCATGACTGAAATACTTTATGTTGATATACAAATTTATCTTCTTTTCTGCTTTTAAAAAGAAAGCTCTCTAAGATTTTTTTTCAGTTCAAGGAAAAACTTGACCAAGAAAATTATAGCCCCTCTATCAACCAGTTTTAATGAAGAAGATAAAGTTTCTGATATATTGAGTAATGTAAAGTTATGTTTTGCAAAAATAAATAAATAGGGGTGGGAAGTCTGTTATTATACTCTCTGATACTCTCTGCTTATGCCTGTATTCATATGAAGTAGGACAAATAGCTAGAATAAAGAAAGAAAATCAACCCTTGTGATAAGTCAGAAGACTCTGTGATGCTATGAGTAACTTCCTCAGACAGTGACATTGTACCTTCGCATCTTCCACAGAATAAAGAAGGTCCAAAAATTTTTTCAGTTAGGAAATACAATCTTACTGGAAATGTTGGGAAATATCCTCTTGATGCCTCTTAACTATCTGGGTAGGAGGTTCAGGCAGTTGTAGAGAGAGATAAGGTCTCCCCTGAGCCTCCTTTTCTCCAGACTAAACAACTCCAGTTCCCTAAGACACTCCTCATAAGACTTATTCTCTAAGACCTTTCACCAGCTTCATTATCCTTCTTTCCACTGCAGCACCTCAATGTCTTTCTTGTAGCGGGGGGCCTCAAACTGAATACAGTATCTGAGTTACAGCCTCACTATTGTTGAGTACAAGGGGACAATCAGTTCCCTAGTCCTGCTGGCCACACTATGTCTGACACAAATTGGGATGCTGTTGGCCACCTTAGTCACCTGGGCACACTGCTGGTTCATATTCAACCAGCTGTTAATCAACCTCCCCAGGTCTTTCTCTGCTGGACAGCTTTCCAGCCACTCTTCCCAAACCTGCAGCATTACATGGGTTTTTTTATGATCCTAGTGCAGGACCCAGCACTTGGCCTTGTTGAATCTCATCCCGTTGGCCTCTGCCCGTCGATCCAGCCTGTCCAGCTACCTCTCAAGCAGATCCACAGGCCCGCTCAACTTAGTGTTGTCTGCAAACTTACTGAGTGTGATGATCAGCTTCCTACAAGTTTTGTGAAAATAAATGGCCAGAAAGTAGATACATTTCAGTTTTCCTATGAAGAGCAAAGGGCTGCTAGTTCATTCTTTTTTATCCTGCGAAGAGCTGTCTAGAAATTAGAACCCAAAAAAGCTCTGCTCGGGAAAAGGTGTCTTTTACAGATTTGTTTTTGTTAGATACAAAATCTAATCAATCATGGGACTGAAATGATTCAGATACTGTGCTTCATTAATTTTGACGCTCATTGGTATCTACTCATCGATGAAAAGATTCTTCCACCTAGTTCACAAAATAATAACAGACATCTTTGGTGTTCTATACATCTATGCTTAGAGGACCTCTGATAACTTTTATGTGATGGTGCTTTTGTTAGAAATCATAGGCTAGAATTTATCTATCTAGATTGTATTCTTTTTTCAGGATTTGGTTAGTTTCTTGGCCAAACTCTAAGAAAATTATTATAATGCATGTTAGATATGATTCCAAAGCAAAAAATTTGTACCTTGATCCTGGGAAGAAGCTCCCTTTATCACAGAAATTATTTCTTTCATCAACTCTAAAGCCACTTGGAGTTATTAATATGCAATTATAGTTTCAACAGCTGCAAAAACTATAATTAATTACCATTTAAATATTCAATCTTACTTGGCAGTAGTGTTTTTAAATACATAGTGGAAGTGTTTCCTTTAGGTGTAGTCCATCTGTTTAGATGCTGTTTTCGGTTCATTTGTTGTTTTTTAACTGCTTTAGTGTTTGTTTTTAAAAGAACAAGAGAAAGTGTTTCAGTAAAGCTGAAGAAAAAAATGATGTTAATTTAAGTTTGCATTTTTACACCTTATAGCATAACTGTTCTTGAAACATGTTTTAAGTTATGATAGAGATCAGTGTTAATATTCTCCTGAGCACAGCCGAACTCTGATAAAAGAAGGGAAAGTGTGTGTGTATTAAATCAGTGGCTAGACCAATGAAAGCTTCAGAAATATAGCTTAATTCTTGTCTTAAAAGTTCTGAAACATCTGGAAGTCTCATTATGTAGTGTTGTTCATTAAGAATCTTAGTGGGTCTATTTAGCTGTGGAGAAAACACCTATTCCTTGTCTCCTAGTCGCAGACATAAAAACAAGTGTTGACGATACACAATGAAAGATTTTGGACAACTACCTGCTTTTTGAAGGTCAGAGGACTCCTTGAATATCTAGGGCAGTGTGACACAACATGTCAATATTCTCAAATTAAAAACTAAACAAAGCACCGCTGTTCCTGTTGAAGTGAAATGTATTGAAGTGAGAAGTCACAGTCTCTGTGGGCAGCAACCTTCTAAATTAGCCACATATTACTGTGCTTAATGGGCCTACTGCTCTAAACAATGCCAGCCGTTTTACCTCAAGGGACTGTATTAAAAATGGAAAAGAGAAAGATAAATGTTATTTCTTTCATTTGTTGAGCAATCATAAAATCAGTTAAAAGAGCTTTTAAGAAATGTGAACACTGCATTATTCACAAAATTTGCTGTTTAAGATACAGCATTGAACAGGTGTCCTGTCCCTCTTTGACTTTCATCAAACAGCTCAGTAAAATAGTGTTATTTGAAAGAAGGCACTTCTTCCTCCAAAAAATAAAAACCAAGTCAAGTTAGTCTGTAGTCCCTTGCATGTTCAGGAGATGTTTGGAGGGATTATTTCAATACAAGACAATGGACTAGGATGATGGATACAAACTTTTGTAAAGGGAAAAGAACACAGAGTACCAATGTCACCTACTGCCTATTTTCTATTCATATAAGGAAAAATTACCATTGGCCCTGTGAAAGCACAAATTATATAAACCAGCAAAGCTGCTTTAATGGGTCATTGACTGGTCTTGTGATGCTGACACAGTTTTTTACAGTTAAAAAAAAGATAATTGTGCAATATTGAATTATATTCTTACTTTGAAGATGACAGTGAATATTTCATCTTAGAGTAATATGTAGTGGGAAAGCAAAGCTGTAAGGCAATAATAAAATCAATACATATATTGAGTGCATATATATACATATAAGACTAACATGTATTTCATTCTAACATTTATCAATTGGGTAGCACAAATTTCCTAACATAATTCTTTTTTCTCAGCAACTTTGTATGGTGTCTTGTCTGTCTATTGAGGACTAGGATGGCTGGATATCTTGCTGAAGGAATGAAATCTTAACCAGCACTTGAGAGCTCTGTGTGTTCCTCTGCAATATTAAAAAACAAAACAAAACAAAACAAAAACACAAACACAAACAAAACCACCACACAACAAACAAACAAACAAATAACACTATTGTGTACATGAAATTCTAGCTGAAATAAAAACAGCTAAAGAATTAAGACTTTAACACGGCTGGTTAAAAATAAATACACTCTTATAGTAGAAACAAAAAATACTTGATCTTGATAACAGTTTTAGAATTATAGGCTTAATCAGTCAAGCCTGGTAGTAGCAGTGGCAACAAAACTGAACTTTTTACTGTCACAATACTACTCCTGGGGTAAAAAATATAAAAATAAAAGTGTCTATGAAAGTTTGAATTCAGCTCCAGATTTTTGACTTAATACTAACTTGACTAGAGAAACTTTATGCAAGGCAGCTTGAAAACAATGTGTCTATATCTATGTCATATGATACTGGGCAAGAAGCTTAAAGGAATTAGGTCAAGAGAGGTACTCTTCCCCGTCTATTCTGTCTTGGTGAGGCCACATCTAGAGTACTGTGTCCAGTTCTGGGCCCCTCAGCTCAAGGAGGACAGGGAACTGCTTGAAAGAGTCCATCACAGAGACACAAAGCTGATGAAGGAAGTGGAATATCTCCCTTATGAGGAGAAACTGAGGGAGCTGGGTCTCTTTAGCTTGGAGAAGAGGGAACTGAAGGGTAACCTCATTAATGTTTATAAATATGTAAAGGATGAGGGTCAGGAGGATGGAGACAGGCTCTTCTCAGTGATGTCCAGTGATAGGACAAGGAGGAACAGGTACAAGTTGGAACATAGGAGGTTCCAGGCGAACATAAGGAAGATCTTTTTCACTGTAAGAGTGACTGAGCACTGGGACAGGCTGCCCAGAGAGGTTGTGGAGTCTTCTTCTCTGGATACATTCAAAACCCAATTGGATGCATTCCTGTGTTGTCCTGCTCTGGCAGGGGGGTTGGAGTAGATGATCTCTTGAGGTCCCTTCCAACCCCTAACATTCTGTGATTCTGTCATTCTGTGAATTACAATGAAAATTTGAAACAATCATATTTTTGAGCTATCAATTGCTTTCTCAGAAGATTTTGTTTATTGTCAGTTTCTCTTCAATTCTGTGTTTACCAAGTTCTTACCAAACTCTGATTCCTAGAATAAAAAAAAAAACAAACCAAAAACAAAGAAATAAAAAAACCCACAAATAAAACCAACAAAACAACAAAAGAAAACAAAAACATTGGGAATTCTTCCCTTGAAATAATTCTACATTCCCTACAAGTCCTTATTACAGAACATCTCTAGATCCAATGATAAATCTTCTGGCATCTAATTGTACAAAAATTATTGTTTTTGTTTGAATATATCTCTGGAATATTTAGCACTGCTGTGAAGGAATAAAGATGACAAGAAAAAAGCTAAAGGATAGAAAAACATATTGGGGGTTTTTTATCCTTCTTATAGTTACATGAAAAGAATGTCTTTAAACAAAAATATTCAAGGGGTGTGAAGTTGTAATATACTTTAAAAGTAGTTAAAAGTTGTTATAATTTTTTCAATAGATAAATGGAGGGCATGTCAGCTTTCTGAAAATGAAATTCGTCCCCAGCATAGTACCTGGCAGAAGGTAAGTTCAGCAGGTGAGCAGCAAACTAAATATCAAAATTTAGCACTGTTATATAGATTACACAGCTGCTGCCTGAAGTCATAACACCTTGTGCTACAATGCTCTTCTATTACGCAAAATAAATAAGGATGTATGTGGATAATCCTGAGCTGCAAAGGACCTCTGCTGGAAGTACTACTGTTGACTGAGAAGTCGGTGTCCTTTTTTGTAACCCAGAATTAAATAATCATCCTACATGGTTTTAAAGTGCTTTATATTTGTAGAATGTGTAATCTATTGTATAGAATTTATTTATTCTTATGGATAAAATAGGATTATAGTGCTCCCAAGTAGAAGAAAATTATAAACTGTTGATCCACAATTAAAACATTACAATGAATTATAGCCTATCCTTCCACTGTTTTTTCTAAACTGACTTTGTCCCTGTTGTCTTACTTCATTGACAAACTCTACAGCTCAGATTCTGTATGCACTGACACAGCTGAGCTCTCTGTTGGAGTTGCTGAGCCAATCTATCCATTCCCATACAAAAGTCCTAAACTGCTACCACTGTTTTTACTACTTCTGCAACATAAGTCTTGCTGTCATGTGAGCACAGATCTAAGGTAAACCAACTCCATAAGCCTAGCATACAGACCTAGTGAACAGCTACTAGGCTTTACTGAGACTGAGTCTTCATATGCCCAGTAAAGCTTTAACAATCCTTCTTTCCCTCTTACCTCCATCCTGACAGCACCCTTTGTAGCCCACCACAACAGCCACTTGGACACAATGAAACATGTATGACTAAGAGATACTCAGGAATACATCTGCATGCAAAGGGGATTATCAGCACAGGAGATAAGGGACTTTTCGTCATACACCTAAGAAAAGAGCATAATGCAACAATTTGAATCTTCTGTGCAACACTTCTTTGCAATGGTGTCTATTTTAGCAGGCTGAATCATTTCTGCTATGGTTTTCCATCCCCTGATAATCCACAGTGTTTTCTAGCCATGTCTCCACTCCAGAATACCTGAATGACATCTGTGCACTGGCTTTAGGATAGATGACATGGTGCAGTAACTTGCTATGTCTCTTGGACAAAAAGTAATCACCAGGTAAAGAAAGGAGTAGATACCGTAGTTTCTATTTTAAAGCTATGCTTTGACCATGAGGAGTTCAGATACTGATTAAAGAGCACTATCCATCTGGGAGGAAATCTGGGTCAAAACCTTATGGGTGAGAATCAGGGATCAAGGCAACAAAGGGATCCTTGTAATTAGTGTCTACTACAGGCCGCCTGATCAAGGGAAGCCTATTGATGAACCCTTTCTACTTCAGCTATGGGAAGCATAGTGCTCACAGGCTCTTTTCCTGCTGGGGGACTTCAATCACCCTGACATCTGTTGGAAAAGTGGCACGGCGAGCTTTAGGCAATCTAGGAGATTTCTGGAAAACAAGGAGGATAATTTCCTAAGACAAGTAATAGATAGCCCTACCAGAGGGGATGTGATAATGGACCTGGTAGCCACCAATACAAGTGAGATAATTGATGACATCAAGACAGGAGGCAGCCTGGTCTGCAGTGATCATATACTGGTAAAGTTCATGGTCCTGAGGGCTGTGGGTCAGGACAGGAGTAAAGTCAGAACCCTGAATTTTAGGAAAGCAGACTTCCATCTTTTCAAGGAATTAGTCAATAGGAACCCCAGGGAAACTGCCCTCAGGGACAAGGGGGCAGAACAAAGCTGGCAGATCTTCAAGGATGCTTTCCATAGAGCACAAGAACTAGCAATTCCCAGGCACAAGATGGGGACAGACTTTTTAGCAGAGACTGTTGTGGTAGGCTGCGGGGTAATGGTTTTAAACTGAAGAAGCTAAGATTTAGGTTAGACACCATGAGTATGGTGAAACTCTAGAACAGGTTTCCTAGAGAGGTTATGGATGCCCCATCCCTGGAAATGTTCAAGGTCAAGTTGCATGGGGCCCTGAGCAACCTAGCCTAGTGGAGGATGTCCCTGCCCATGACAGGGGTGTTGGACTAGATCACCTTTAAGGTCATCTAAGGGAAACTGCCCTCAGGTACAAGGGGAGAGAACAGAGCTGGCAGATCTTTAAGGACGCTTTCCATAGAGCTCAAGAGCTTGCAATCCACAGGTGTAAAAAATTAGGCAAGGAGGGTAAGACACCAACATGGCTGAGTCAAGACCTGCTGGTCAGACTAAGAGGAAAGAAGGAAATGCACAGACAGTGGAAGCAGGAACAGGTAACCTGGCAGGAGTACAGGGACACTGCCCAGTTATGTAGGGATGGAGTTAGGAAGGCCAAGGCATGGCTGGAGCTGAACATGGCAAGGGATGTAAAGAATAACAAGAAGGGCTTTTACAGATATGTTGGCCAAAAAAATGAAGGTTAGGGAAAGTGTACCCCCCTGATAAGCAAGGGTGACAAAGTTGTAACAATGCACCAGGAGATAACAGGTGCTCAACAATATTTTTGCCTCAGTCTTCACTGGAAATCCCTCCTCTGGCACCTCGCAAGTGGAAGGATTGCATGACAGAGACTGGAGGGGTAAAATCCCTCCCATTGTAAGAGAACACCAGGTTCAAGACCACTCAAGGAACTTGGACACATATAAGTCTACGAGACCTGATGAGATGCATCCTAGAGTCTTGAGAGAATTGGCTGATGTAGTGGCCAAGCCTCTTGCCATGACATTTGAAAAGTCATGGCTGTCAGGTGAAGGCCCTAGTGACTGGAAGAAGGGGAACATTACACCCATTTTTTAAAAAGAGGAGTAAGGAATATCCTGGGAACTACCAACCTGTCAGCCTCACCTCTGTGCCTGGAAAGATCATAGAACAGATCCTCCTTGAACCTATGTTAAGGCACATGGAGGACAGGGAGGTGATTTGAGACAGTCAGCACAGCTTCACCAAGGGCAAGTCCTGCCTGACCAACCTATTGGCCTTCTATGATGGAGTAACTGTATCAGTGGACAAAGGGAAGGCTACAAATGTAACCTATCTGGGTTTCTCTAAGGTCTTTGACACAGTCCCCCATGACATCATCTCTAAACTAGAAAGATGTGGATTTACTGGGTGGACTGTTCAATGGGTGGGGAATTGGTTAGATGGGAGAAACCAGAGAGTAGTGGTCAACAGCTCAATGTCTCGATGGGCACAGTGACAAGTGGTGTCCCCCAGGGTTTCATACTGGGGCTGGTACTGTTTAATGTCTTCATCGACATAGACAGTGGGCTCAAGTGCACCCTCAGCAAGTTCACAGATGACTCCAAGCTGAGTGGCATGGTTGACAAACCCAGAGGATGGGATGCCATCCAGAGGGACCTAGACAAGCTCAAGAAGTGGGCCCAGAGGAACCTCATAAGGTTCAACAAGGAGAAATGCAAGGTCCTAGACGCAGGTCAGGTCAATCTTTAGTATCAATAGCAGCTGGGGGATCAAGGGATTGAAAACAGCCCTGCTGAGAAGAACTTGGGGATACTGCTAGACGAAAGGCTGGACATGAGCAGGGGGATTGGACTAGATCACCTTTAAGGTCCCTTCCAACTCCAGTGATTCTGTGATTCTGTCCTTTCGAACTCAAGCTATTCTATGAGTCTGTGAAATAACTTTCGCGGGAAGTGTTCCTGAGATGAAGGAAAGAATTTTTTGTCAAATGTCTATTTTCAACCCAGAATTTCTTTTGTTGCTTCAGTCATCCACAGAGTCACCTTCTTGGAGCCAACCCTCCTCTCCATTATCTTGTTTAGTCAGTTGCCTCCAGCCTTACAGTTGCCTCCACCTTCAGCTCATTCATATTGTCAAAGCTGGAAATAATAGCTACTTCACAGCTGTCTTTCCCTGGTGGTTCTATGCCCTTGCCACTTCACAGCAATCATCACATAGAAAATTTACATTTTTCCAAGATGTAATCCTGATAAATTTCCTGGTCTTTTTGAAAATTATAAACAGTTGTTGTAGCTAAAACTATGTTACAGAATCACAGAATCACAGAATTCTAGGGTTGGAAGGGATCTCGAAGGATCATCTGGTTCAACCCCCCTGCCAGAGCAGGGTCACCTAGAGTACATCACACAGGAACACATCCAGGCAGGTTTTGAATGTCTCCAGCGAAGGAGACTCCACAACCTCTCTGGGCAGC
>VZRW01008046.1:100517-210257 GCA_013398125.1 Aegotheles bennettii | reverse complement strand
TCACTAAGGCAGAATAGAGGGGGAGGAGAACCTCTCTTGACCTACTAACCACCCCCCTTCTAATGCACCCCAGGATGCCATTGGCCTTCTTGGCCACAAGGGCACATTGCTGGCTCATGGTCATCCTCCTGTCCACCAGGACCCCCAGGTCCCTTTCTCCTACACTGCTCTCCAGCAGGTCAGCCCCCAGCCTGTACTGGTGCATGGTGTTGTTCTTCCCCAGATGCAAAACTCTGCGCTTGCCCTTGTTGAATTTCATTAAGTTTCTCCCCGCCCAACTCTCCAGCCTATCAAGGTCTCGCTGAATGGCAGCACAACCCTCTGGTGTGTCAGCCACTCCTCCTAGTTTAGTGTCATCAGCAAACTTGCTGAGGATACATTCTGTACCCGCATGTTCAGTAAGCAGCTTTTTGCTCCTGCACATGTAGTTAATGCAGCCAATGTAAACCAATTCAAGGAGAACAAGAATGTTGACTTCATATATTGGCTACAAAATTTTTCATAAATGGACTTTCTTAGGGTGTATCTTAAAAATCATTTTCAGTGTCAACAGAAAATGAGAGGCTCACTTGTTTCTAAAGACTGATAAAGGAGTTCTCAACATACAGCAATATTATTTTATGGACCCACGAATTCAACAGTAATTTCTATTGAATTTTCATGATGATAGTGTTTATAAAGAAAGCATCCAAGACAGAAGCTAATGTTGAAGTTATGCTGAATAGATAGACTTAAAAATAATTTGGCTTTATTTGACTCCTTTTTTAATATGTAAGTGTATATCAAACATTAAAAATGTATGTGTTTTCATGATAAAAATGTGTCTAATTGCTAGGCAGAAAAGATGCACAGAGGACTAGGGCCATTATTATAAATATTGCAAGCCAGCATTACTATTATACGGAGTCTCAGAGTTGCTTAAGGTAATAAACATTCAGATCATCTTGTTTCATAAATTCGTTTAAGAAGTGAATTTTAAGATGGAAAGGCAGAATTATTAAATAGAAAATGTCAATTATTATCCAGGGAACCCGATAAATTAGTCTGAAATGGGAAATAAATCAAATTGTCATGAAGAAAAGGTAGCCAAACTGGTCTTTCTTTAAGGAAGCAGAGCTGGAATATTTCTGTGGCAACAACATCTACAGCAACATTCACAACCACAACTTCAATGTATCTTAACTGGCTTTTTACCTATTCCTATTAACTATCACTGTAATGATAGTTAATATCAACCTAAACCATCAAATAAGTATTTCTTTTCTTATAAAACTTTCCTTTGAATAGCAAAAAGGGGAAAATGAAATGCTGTTAAAGACTTAACACTCCATACACTTCACATACTTTATCTTAATTTTTATCATTAATAGCCAGTTTTTTTAAAAAATAGATATTTTGGCATTAATAGGATGGCAGCTGTTTGCTTTGGCCACTGCTTAAAAATCCAAATCACATTTAATCATTAATAGTATAAAGCAGCTGGTCTGGTTAACATCTTTGCCTATGTAAGTTTGTTTATCCCATCAAAACTAGCTCTTCATTTTACTTATTATATCATATCTAATATAGTATGAAAATTAACACTGATGTTAGTCTCTGAGATTCAGAGAAAATTATCAAGTATTTCGGAGCAAAAATCAGATTCTCCTCAATAAGTATTTTGGATAATATTGCTAAAAGGAATTAAATATTGATAATTAATTTCATATCTGATCTCTTAATATCTCGTTTTAGATTTGAGGTGTGCAATGTTCTAAAATCATTATAAACAGAGTAACTAAAAACTAATACAGGTATTTGAAAATAAAAATACATGCATATTGTGTATTAATATCCCTGTGGATATTACTAGATTCAGGCAACAGGAACCAGTATTTTCCAAACTTTGGGAATTTCCTAGAGGGTAATTTTTTTTCCTCACTAGGTTACATGTTTTTAAACGGCAAGTCATTTATGAGCCAACAAAGAGATATTCTGGTGTTGTCCTAAGCCAAAACTGCTGTACAGTCTCTTTGAATGAGACATGTCAGTGGCATATAATTTTGTACTAATGAAAAACATTTTTCTATGTACATTACTTTCCTCTCTACTGGTGATCTCCCCACAAAATAGGGAGACTAACAGGAGGCCTGTAAGGTCTGTGGAAGAATCGGACATTACTGAAGTTGGTGAAAAGCAAAATACTGTTTTGCAAATTTCTAATAAAAATTCATCTGAAACAAGCAGAGGACAATTTCAATCATAATTTACATCTGTGTCCTGACCACCACTGACTAGGTATATGAAAGATTTTATCTTTGTCATTCTTCTTCCTTTGAATATTTCCAGCAAAATCTTCAATCACACACATAATTCAGGGAAACTCTATTGTTATTCATTTAACAGGTTTTAAAATCATGTATGCATTAGGTTTTAGTTAAAAAATTTCTGTTTTGTTTTTTTTTTAAATGTGATGTTCTCTATATTAAGACTGTTAGGAGGTTTATTATTTCTCTGTAGCATTTTATAGTATAGCAAATTAAATGCATTCTTCAAAGCTTTGCTTAGTTTTCTATCATGAACCATATAACATGCAATAATGCTGAATAAATTAATGATTGGACATTTAAAATACTGAGAAACAGTTCATTCTAAGTTTTATACCTTACTTATTCATTATCAATCAATTCTAATAATACTGGCCATGTTTCAACAAATATCCCTGTAGATGACATATACAATAAATGTGTGATAGGTCTCAATAATCTGATCACCATATAATTTAATGGACAGTATATTTAACTTGATTCTGATGAAAAGCAATATTTTGAAAAGAACTGAGAAATACTTGCAAGGCTGTTTTTGAAATGGTGTTTTGAATGTATTTCTCAATTCTGCAAGAAGTTCAGAGTAGACCACAGTTAATATACACTAGGAGTCCTTAAGCAACTTTCACCAGTTTATTGCAATTAGGCCTACCAACTCTTGACTTCAATGTCAAAGCAGGGACAGCAATTTCAGATTAGTCTAGCTGCCAGACCCACTATTTCCATTCAGAAGATAAACTCCAATTGACTTCAGAAGAGCAAGTTCAAGACCTTTGTGGGTAAATAAACATCCATGAATAAGAACTTCTCTGATGTAAAAGATTAACACAGTACTTCCTTGACAGAAGAGGTAAGTTCTTATCCAAGAACTGCATACTCAAAAACCTTTGTTTAAATAGCTGTTTGCAGTCTCAGACTACATTAGCAGTTTCTTAAAGGTGTATATAAATAACGAAGGTGACTTGAGTGTTACAGGAGAACTACATTGTGATTTGATTTACAAGACCTTTATCTTGGTGTGCTCAGAATGTCATTATTGTTGCATATAGGTAGCAATGTTATTTATCTGAAAATCAGGAAAGGATTAAAAGGCAGTTTCAGGAATCTTGGTAATTAAAAATGTTCAATAGGACCACACCTTAGATACATCCTGTGTGTATGTGTTAGTGTTTCATATTGATTATGTGTTTATTGGATAACACAAGTTCAGCAGACTATGTATGACCTACAAGTGTGCCAAAGCAGCAATTACTGAAACAGAAATTATCAAAAAGAGTGCACTGAAGCTGAAGAGGGATTTCTGGGAACGGTGGTAATTCTCTGTGCTCTTCCTGAGCATCTAAATATCTATCTAAAAAAAGAATGGTAACATTTTCACAACAGAATTCAAAGCAATTGCTCTAAAATGAATCATGAACCCTTGATTTTCTTCATTGAGCTACATACGGCTTTTACAGAATAAGTCTTTGACACAATATGTAATCGCAGACAGCTTCCTTTTAGAAGGAAAATATAATGTACATTAATTCACTTATCATAAAATTACAGTAATTCAGGGAGTTGGAATTAATGATTAGCTGATTAACACATATAGAATCTAGTCAAGGAAGACTATGCTAAACAACATTATTGACAATGGCAGGCAGCTGTTTTTCTCTTTGTGAATCTGAAAGATTTTGCTAATTCCTATTTTAGATCAGATTTTTCACTTGGAGACAAACCAACAGATAAATTCCATGTTCTCTAAAAAATCTTCAGCAGTATGCACTCAAAGAATATGATTATTATATATATGTGGTTTTGTATATGTATCTACAAGTACATATACATTATCCATATAGAATATGGATACCCTTTATAAACAGAATTTAAACAGTGCTCTAAAAAGAGATGGTTTTTAATATTTTCAAGTTTCTAACATGAAGATTTATGCCGTATAATCCATAGTGCTAGAAATAAGAATGTATGGTACTGAGAGAATCCAAGGTAAAAATAGTTAACTTTAGGAAGCTTAGAGAAGCTGCTACATCTGCAAATATTCTATAATCTTTTGTAAAATAAAAAAAATATCTCAATCACTGAAAAATGTGCATTTAATATATGAAAATGTGGAACTTTTAGAAAAAGTAATGAATTCTATATCTAAACTCTACCGGCCTCTAAAAAAATTAGAATAAATCCTTGACATATTTGATTTCTTAATAGATGCTTACAATACTCTATACAGGCTCTACTGTTAGAAAAATTTGTTAGACTCCATATGCATTTCACTTAGAATTCTGGCACTGAACATGCTAACAGCTTTTTTGTCTGCTGTAAAATGATTTTGTGGCCCAGGTCTGTGTGCTTAGTTTGCACCTGGACAGAATGAACTTTCAAAATTTCAGACCAAATGACAGTGCTGACATTCATAATATACAGAAATAAACCACAAAACAATGCCTCTGCAGGAACACAAGATACTACCTGATATTACCTTAATATGGTTTTAGTTATCTATAGACAATATCTCTTCTAATGAGAATATTCACTCTGATTTTTTTTTTACAAAGTAAGGAAAGCAATGGTTATAGTAAAGTACAAATATTCAATTTCTTTTGGTTTTTCATGCCTCGCAGTGTCTACCTCTGAACTTCAGTTCACATGTGGCAATACTTGATTGACCAGCAGTGCTTCCCAGTGCCATTCATAATAAAAGACAAACACCAGGAACTTCCCTTAGTGAAGCTTTCTACTTTCAAACTGTTGTCTCCCTTTATTGGGGAAATAAGTGTTTATATCTGATGTGATGACTCCACATATTAGATAGTCTCAAGGTATACAGTATTTGAGTTCTGTTCACACAAGTACACAATTGAATTACATTCGTGACTCCATTAGGCTCAACAGTGTCACACAAAATTCGATCTTCTGTCTTTTTGTGCGGATGTAGAACTGTATGTATTTTAGGAGTCCCTCTGGGTGTTAAACCAGCATCAGCTGAAGTTAAACTTTGAGAGTGATTATTGGTACCTCACAGGGATGTTAAGTAAGTTTTTTCTGTACTGCACTGAATGTCCACAAACAATAAATTTGTAAAATCCAATACGTCAAACATACAAAGCAAAGCAATTTGTGTGGAATTTGCAATTCTGGATCTGCACTTTTATAAACATCATAAAACGATGTTAAAATCCCCCAATGAGCTACTGTAGCTTATACACAAAGACCACAACAAAAACCTATCATTACATTGTCAGAGCCGTAACAGTATTTGTGACCTCGTTATTAAAGAAAGTACTAAAAGCTCTAGCCTCTGTGGAGCAAAGACCTTTGTGAGCTAAATTAATTCACATGAAGTTTGAAGTACCTTCTTCAGCCACAGCTGACCACATCTGTTATTCTGAAATTTGTTATCCTTTCCAAACTATTGCTGGTTACTTTCAATATTATATAAACCAAGGCAAGTTATTTGCAGATCAAGTGATAGCCATGAATATTTTCTTGCATTATATCGTGCATATCCAATATATACACAGGCAGACACATATACATAGTCACATATGTTCAGTGTGTGTATATGTGCATTAATAAACACAGGGTTTTTTATATACACTAACTTTTTAATTTCTCTGCAAAACAGAGATATTCATTTAATATTATTTCCCCTGATAATTTGGCATGAAGTGGAATTTATTTTTGTACTCTGTGTGTGTGACCAATGATGCAATTCTGTTTCTTATTAGCTTTGTAAACAAGAAGTATATATTTTAATTTTTGCTGTTGTATTTTTTCCATAAATGAAAAAGCTACATTTTAAATTAAGAGTTCTGTATAACTCTTCTGTTTTTGCTATATGGACATGTAGAATTTGAAGAGGATGGTTATTCAGGTTTGGTTTACAGTGGTAGTATTAAAAGCTTGACAGTTGTGGTGAATCTGATGAAAAAAGACATGAGTTGAAGATATATAAAGGCAACGTCTGCTTCAAGCACTCAGTATGGATACCCATGTTTGGAAGGCAGGCTCTTTAGCAGTGAAAGTCACTTCATAAAAAACTTACTGCTGGCAAACATATGTGGTCTTGACTCTTCCTTTCAGAGCATTGAGTTTTTTGGGCATCTCTGAGGCCAGGATTCCTCACAGGGTGCTAAAAGGAGATGTTGTCTAACGCTATGTATTTCATGTTTCTTATATTCTTTTAAGCTTCCTTATTTTCTTTTAAGCTCCCTGACATATCTGAATATGTACCATTAAAAAAAAATCATTTCACTGCCCCAGGTATGTCATTGAATCTCTTTTATGTTGACATGTCAGTATAGAGTCAGATATTGCATTTGAATACACTGATTACAGCTGGATCAGATGTGCAAAACAAAACAGACTTTAAAACAGATTTTAGGGGGTGTCTACGTCGTTTTGTGACTCTGTACAATCTTTTTTCTTGGGTAGAAAATGGAATTGCAGGTTGTGGATGAACCAGTTGGGAGATGCATTATTCCTTAAGAAAATTAGGTCAGCAAGGAATGACTGAGGTCTTTTAGGACATATGGTATTTGGGAAGTTGTTTCTTCATTCCTATTGAGATATTTAATTTGAAGGAAGAACATAAAACTGAACCTATGTGATTGCCACTGTTTCTGCTACCTAGTTTCTCATCTAGCTTCTACTTCTACAGCATTATTCTATTACTTCTCTTTCTCTTTCTGTCTTTTATCTACATTTCTATTTGCCTAATTCTTCTGTGACCCCAGTGCAATAACAGGGTACTGCTGACCACAGAAGTCGAGGTCTCAACCAGGTACCACTTCCATTGATATCCCAGTGCAATAGTGTCACTGGCTGTTCATGTAAGTAATCATTTTGTATTTAAATTCAGAAAGCTTCAGTGGAGATTTCTGCATGAACATACAAATGCAATTTGTAAGACTGGTCTGGAAAATGTACCACATGGGGAGAACAGAGAGCTAAAACATTTGTTCTAACTAAACTGACAGCTTGACCTTTTATGCCTCTCTAAAAAAGGTATGATAAACAATTCATTGTGCACTCTCTCAATGCAAGTGCTGTGAAGACATGAGGATCTGACAGACCTTGCTTGATTAAGGTGAACAGAAACATCTATGAGAGACATTCTGTGAACAGTTAAACAGCTCAGAAAACTTTGCAAAAAAAAAAAATAGTATATGTTTTACAGTTATATTAACATAATTTAGTATTACTTTTTTTTCAAATCCTACCTAGCAGATTTAAGTCTCCTTATTTTACAAATTATATATAAATATGTATATGACTTCATTTTGCTATGATGTAGAGTTCAATTAAATTTGCCTGTTTACATTCTGTATAGAAACTTTTTATCAGAATCTCAGTGAATCATCTTTAGGAAGTGCAAAATATGTCTGACATCTTTAAAAATTACTCTGTTACTGGCTAATAATCAAATCCTTAGTCTATTTAATCATAGACTTCATTTTTATACAAAGTTTGGTAGGAAATATTATTTGTATGTACTGTTTAAACATATGTATTCTTGTATGCCATATATTTTCCATCTCCAGGCTCATCCAAAGCCTAATATTTCTAAACTAACTACAAGGAAAATGAGATGAGATAGATTATATTCTGGCTTTCTTCTGCCTATTAGACTGCATTAGAATAAGTATATTTGATCTGCACTGTTTCTTCTTGCAGGTGATCTCAAATCACATAAATACCATTTGACAAGTGCACCTTCTGCTTGTCTTGATTGGCTAGATCACTTAGTCTACATTCTGTATGGTAGACTCTCACGTCTTTCAGATCTGTGTAACTGTACTAGCACAGTGCAAAAATTTCAAAACATAGTAATGATCATATGAGTACAGGGATGATTTAAATTTCCTTCCCATTTGTTGGGAGAGTCTTTTTTAAAGTATAATAGAGACAGGTGGAAGGAGATTCAAAAGAAGGACTATATTTACAGTATGGTATACAAAACAGGGAACTGAAACTACTTTGCTTTTTCAGTAGACACCAAGAATGGCTTACTATTTGTTAATAAATCACGTAGATAAACAGCAGACAGTGGAAAGAACTAAAACTAAATGGCAGTAGTAGCACAAGACTAGGTGAAAAAAAAACCCTGTCAATAAGTAAACAGGGATTAAAAGTCATAAGGAGAATAATACAGAACAATAAGATTAAGAAACAGTTTTCTAAATAGGAAACAGAACATCTTTGTTTGTTTCGAAGACAGCATTCCTTTGGTGCTTGAAAAGTATTACATAAGATGGATAGCAGCAGTAGACCTGAAGACCATGAGATTGTGTCTTCACCAATGCTTCGAAGAACTGGAGAGTCCAGCAAATCCCAGCAATGTTTTTATTTGTCTCGTTTATAAATAGAAGGATTTAAGAGCTTCTATTAAATAAGATAATGATCAGTTTTCACTGTTTCAGACACAAGTCCCGTTGTATTTGTGCTGCTTCATAGTCTTTTAGTAATTTTTCACCTGTAATATTTTTTTCAGCATAGGTATATGTACCACCCACAAAACAAAATGGGTCTCATTCTGAAAGAAGCCTATAGGCAATTTTCTACATAATATTATTAAACTTGGTACAAGATTTTCTGTTAAAAAAAATACACTTTTTCAAAGCTATGTAAGTTTGTAGAAATACTCTTCAAATAAGTAGTTGCTGTAGAAGGCAGTTAGTCTGTATCTTGGTTGCTGAACATTTATAAACCCAGCTCATCAACATTTACAGCAATTATTTAAATTCATTTCACCAAATTTACAAGATCAGACTGAGTAATTTGAATCACCATTCTTAAGAAAAAATTACTTCCTCATCATATGTATAGTTTTCAACACACCAGAAATAGCTGCCACTTCTTTAAAAATAACATGTAATATTATCTGAAAAAAGGAAATGCAAGTGCTTATTTGAAAGGTGTCTCTAAAAAGACAGTTCATATGTTACATTTATAGAGTTCATATGTTTTACATGTACAAGTGTATGCCTCTGAAGCCGAACTGCACCAAATGATAACCTACTTTTTTCTATTGACAATATAATGATTACATTTAAAGATGTAAATATTAACCTGGAAAAGTCTGATTTCAAGAGATGCTTTCTGAACAGCATCCAACTAATTATCATATACACATAGTGTAATGAAATAACATCTAATCAATACAAATCAAGTATCTATAGGCTAACAGGAAATATGACAGAAATAATGTTTGAAAAGCACCCTAACTTGACAAAAAATTTTATTGGTTTCCACATAAATATAATGCAGGGCCATTAGTCTATCTTACCAGAGCCATAAAAGCAATGCATCTAAAGTAATATGGACTGTGCTAGTTTGGGTTTCAACTTCATGGGTTTTCTGTACAACAACAGTCAAATCTGATAAAAAATATTTTTTGTACTGAGGTTAACTGGAAAATCTAAGCCTCATTTTTAATTCTATTATTCGTTCCAAGAAACTGCCAAGTGTGATGTGTCTAATATTGTTAGCTCTGCTATATGTTGAAATACATAAATGCAAATGAACTGACTAGTCATGAATTGCAAAACAGCTAGTATTATATTTCTAAGGGGATGTTTTCCTTGTTATATTTCCTATGAGAATCTCATTTCTTGGAATGCCATTCAGAGTATATGGTATTTACATATCAATCTTACCTTGAAAAGAAGGTCTTCAAATTCTTAATCCTGGAGGTACTCATATACACAGCATTGGTCCACTTTTTCCTAAAGCTTTTTATGCTCCTAACCACCAGATCACCAAAGTAACTGGTAGTGATGTCAAAAATCTGATGGTAGCATTTTTGATTGGAATATCAAGTCACTAAGAGATTAAATGGACTCCCAAAACCACACAGTAAGTCTTTTATTCTTTAGGGGATTTCAGCAGGACCCCACAGGTCAAGTGCTCATTGGTGACAGAGTTTCTCAGATCAGCACCTGCTCAGCTAAAACTGAGCCAAAACAACTTCTGGAGCCACAGCCAGTCCCTAATCCCTCTGGCACAGCAACGTCCAGCAAGCCCTGCACCCTGAGCACATGTCACACACTCAACCCAGCAGCCCTACTCCTTCTCTCTACTTCAATTTGATTTTCTGTCCACTCTTCCTCCCATCACCTTGGTGTGCACAGAACAGACCATCCCAGAAGAGGGTGAACAGCTTTTAATCAACAAGTCTTACATCTTCCATGATCCCAAAAGTCTCAGAGTGGGGGGGCAAGAGAACAGAAACACACCAGATGTATAAATGCATATTCAGCACTCAAAAACTTTAGCAAATATAATAAATAACTGTAGAAGTTAGTCAAAACTGGACAAAATTTACAGGATGCAAATTACAAAAAAAAAAGTTACAGTTTAATATTCTGGGTTACCGAGGTGCTCACTCACACTGTTTACAATGCCTATAAGGACAGCATAGCTTTAACAATCTACACATCATTTCTGCATCAAAGCATTCCCCTTAGGCAGTGATCAAAAGGAAATAAAAAGAATAATTCTCTTTTATTCTCACTCTGTGGCTCTCAGGAGTTTTTTACTTGTCAAAAGGTTTCACTTTTCTCTTTATATCTTCTACTGACTAGCACTCTCCATGCTTCTTCCTTGCTTTTGTCTTCTCCCCTCTTCTAACCCCCCAAAAGCTGTACTTTGCCACTGTCATAATTTCAAATCCCTTCTACAGCTTAAAATTATTGTCAGAGGTTTAGATTTTGGCATTGTAGTAATACTGCTGAACTCTGCTGGATGTTTAAAAGAAAATAAATATTTACGTCTTGAAAAAAAAAGTTTTCAAAGGTATCCCATTAAGAAAGATACAGATGTCTCTAAGTAACAAAGAAAAGCAGTTAAGAAAGAAAAAAACAACCAACAAATTGGAACACCAGCTATTTTAAGCTTGTTTCAGAAATGAAAGCATTGCGTGTGAAAGATCTCTTTGAGGTTTGGTGTCAAGCAAATATGGGCTAACTGATCTAGCAGTTGCTCCATGATGAAGGTTTTAGAATCTCCTGTTGAACTGGAAATGCATGAATGACCTTAATGAACTTCCGTGGTTTAGGGCCTGGTACAGATTTGACCTAGACAGACAGTGATAGTTTTTGCACTTCATATTTGGAGCCCAGCTTCTTGAAGACAGATAGAAATAAACCTCAGACACCCTGATATTTTACATTTATTTAGCTTTGGGAAAATGTTTTTCTCTTAATACCTGTTTGGAAGTTGCTGTGAGTTTATATATATGCTCAAATTTTTCTTCTCTAACCAGTTAGTGTACATCAGCTAAGATGGACTAGTTAGAGGGATATACACACTCTTATCCAGTGGAAAATAAAAACTGATTTTACCAGGACAGAAAGATAGTTTTTAATAGATACTTATTATCTTTTCTCCTATCAGTTATATTATTGCATTTAAATTTAAACCCCCTACTTTTCAACTCATATTTTATTTTTATTTTCTTTTTCCATATCTCCACGTTTAGGACTCTTAATAAATCTTGATTTATTGTAAGAATTAGATACAGAGACAAAGAAAACTCAGTTCTAGTTATTTCTTTCATATTATTCTCTTGATCATTCCTACATCCATCCCTCTACCTCACTGCTAACTGTCTTCTTCTGTCATGCAGAACTGAACAATGCCAACTGGAACCTCCAATTCTATACAATATTAGATTCTTGGAAGGCATATTGCAAATATTGATGTAGATCCTTGTTGTTTCTTGAGGGAAATGCCTCTTTTTATTCCTCACAATTTAAAACAGGTGATGGGGCATCATTGAGACAGATAGCCATGGGAGAATCAAGAAACAGGAAGAAGATCAGGAAATTTTAAATAGAACCTTCCAAAAAGGCATACAGAAATCCTTTTCCTAGTGTCAGTGGCCAGCACACATAACCACATTGGTGAGTACCTTGCTGTTGGTCTAATGTGTATGTGTTGTTCTCATTGTTGAGATGTGGTTGGGTGTTCTGACAGGGCAAATCTGTACCACTGAGTTAATAACAGATTCTCAACACTTTGATGAATTTCAAGGCCAGGTTAGATGGGGCCCTGAGCAACCTGGTCTAGTGGAAGATGTTATTGTCCATGGCAGCCAAGTTTGACTAGATGACCTTTAAAGTCTCTTTTAACTCAAGCTATTCTGTGATTCTGTGAATTTATAATAAGTGAACTAACTCTGTATTCATACATTTTCACAGTTTTAAAGTTCTGCAAGAACCACTTTCTGGAAATGCTCTTAGTTCTAAAGTAAGAAAACTGATTGTCAAAGTGTGTGTTTTACTGTGAATCTTGTATTAATGTTTTGTTTTCTTTTCCTTTTTTTTTTTTTCTGCATATTCTCTTTGAAGGCTGTGTACCTGTGAGAAATATAAATTCAGAACACAAAAAGTGTTTGCTGATAACAACTATTAGGTGTAGTTTACACATAGTGTAAAAAGGTAGAAGAGAGCTTTATTAAACAGCCTTGGATCTTTTCCCAATGATACCTTATGCTGCAGCCCAACACAGAGTCATTAGACCATTATATCATAGTTAAGGAATGAGAATATTTTAGATCTGTTGGACACTGTAAATATTTCACAGCTGATTAGATTAAACTGCTGAAACAAAGGTGTTTTTGTACAGTGAGAAAATCCAGTGTTTAGTGGTCCTCAAAGTCTTACTTTCACACTTTCACCCATGTAGAGTGGTCATCTAGTGAATATAGTAAACCACACCAGTTAGCACATGACCTGCTAATATGCAGTATGATTATTTTTATGCTGCTTTGTTTATAAGAGAATGCTGCTTTTTTTTTTTTTTTTTAAGGAAATCATGTTTTAAATAGCTTGGGTAGGCAGTGTTTTGATTAGGAGACTCCCATAGTACAGATACAAACAAAGAAAATGCATATCTAGTAGCAACGTTGATTGTGTGGAAGTAAGGAATATTTTTAAGAAATAAGCTGAATAAACCAGCATAAATTTTTCACAGTCAATTCACAGAACTATCAGTAAAGAAGAAACCTCTCCAAATCTCTTCTAAGTGAACATAAATCTCTAAAAAAACAATCCACAGATAAACTTGCTCTTTTAGGTTACAGGTTTTACAGAGACAGTCTTACAGTGCTGGTCTAACAGGCAGAAATATGACAGAAGAAAAATTCCCTTTTTATCTTGTGGGAAACAAATAAGCTTCCACATTTTATTATGGGGAATCTTGGATGATGAAAAAATGGTGACCACAAAAAATACATTTCTTGGAAAGGAACTTTGTTTCCACTGTTCATAATTACCTGCTTTACCAGCCATCCAGTACCAGACTTTTTTTTTTTTGCTTTCTCAGTACCCCAACTCTTGCATTTTCAGCCTCACAGAAAGCAAGCACTGTTTCTGAACCTGTGAGTCTCTGTGGTTAAGCACTCATCTGGCCTTCAGAAAGTGGAAAGTTGAGCAGTACAGAAGATTCAGTAGGTGGAAGTGCTGTCAATATCAGTGTTGTTTTTAGGTGATTCTGGCTTTAGGCAGCCTCAGGATTGATAGTTTTCTCTTACTAGCCAACTCCCAGTGATTCCTGCTTTGCGAACAAGATTTTTGAGAGTTTATTTCTTCACTTGTTTTGTTTTTGGGTTTGTTTTTTTACTGAAATTGACATTTTGAAGTTGGTAACAAATGGGTTTGGATTAAAAAAATTATTGGACTCAAAAATATTTGGATTCTCCTCATTGTGCCCTCATTCATTCTGTTCTTGTACTCATAGAATATATCTCTAAACCTTACACACTTAAGCATATTAACTACTGTTTGATATACAGGTCTGTAAAACATAATTATTTTTTAGTATAAAAATGTCAGGATAAGAATGTATAATGTATAATACTAAAAGTAAAAGTAACAAAGACTACCTCAGCAGTTTTCCAGGCAGGGAGAGTGAAGACAGCACCATCACAAAGTTTTGATTTTGTGAATTTTCACTGGAGACATTCAAACCCACTTAGATACGTTCCTGTGTGATGTACTCTAGGTGACCCTGCTCTGGCAGGGGGGTTGGACTAGATGATCCTTCGAGGTCCCTTCCAACCCTAGAATTCTGTGACTCTGTGATTCTGTGATTCTATTTAGACTTAAATTTTTGTCATCATTAAAATAAACACACATTAATGCTTGGCTGAAAAAGCAGGTGAACATCACTGATCTGAAAGACAGGTAAGAAGATACATAAAACCATATATTTATAAAAATAATTAACTATTATATAAGGGAAAAAACATAAATAGGCTCAGATGTGCTTTTCAATAGTACCACTTCAGGTGTTATAAAAGCTCATAAAAATTCATAATGTATCAGTATCTTATTCTGATTCATTCTAGGTGTGTTACTTCAAAAGTTTTTATAGATATGAAAACAGATCTATTTCTACATCTGGAAAATATTGCTTCAGATAATTGGGATAAATATTTCATAAGGAAAATTTTGTTACTGATTTTTTCACCCACAAATTCCTAAACAACACTTGTTACATTGTGAAGTTATCATATCCAGTAAAACTACCCAAAAATTATTTTGAGGTGAAAGAGGCTAATATATCATGTAAAGAATATTCTTGCAGCTTTAGGCGTTGTTACTAAATGACATGGAAGTCTAAATCATTTTTCTATAGCATATGTAAATGTACAAGTGTCAGGACTGTAAGTAAAGCTCATGCTTCTTTTCTGATAATATTCAGAGACACTTGTAGTACATTGACTATTCTTTCATTACCGGTCACCAATCTTGAACTGTAGGCCAGAGTTCAATTTTTTTTATTTTTGGCTGAATCAACAAAGAATATATGATTTAATATGTTATAATTTCTCACTGTACTTTGACCCCATAGTGTTTAGAAATTGCTTTCAACTTTTTCATTAACTCTAAACATTGCATTCAATATTCATTACTGTAGTGACTTTGCTTTGTACATGATCTGTATCACTGTGCCTCTGCCACTTAGAGATTTATTTTTCATTTTCATTTTTAAGAAGAATGTGAATAGCTGTTAATATTCCCAAAGGACTGTGATTTAAACCCAGGAGCTTGCTGTTAGCAACTTGTGCCTTGGGGAAAAATGAATACCCAAGTTAACCTGTTCAATTATTTCACTTCTGGAAGCACAAGGATTCACTCAAGCTTTTGGTAGGTGATTCTGGGGGAAGAGATGCTAGCTCCATGACTGAATATGCATTTGCTTTGTTCTTGGGAAAAGAATACAATGTGTGAAGAACAAATTAAAGCGGTTGATTTCGTGGAGAGCTTTACAAATAAAATATTGTTAAAATAATATTTATTTTGCATAAATATATCAACCAAATGAATACCCAAGCCTGAGCTTCTGTTATTTTGTGAGATAGAATAGAACATGATGTTTATCCAGGCAATTATTTTCCATTATTCACCAAAATCTACTGATCAGAAAAAAAATCCATTTACTGCGTAACACCACAATATTTTATTAGAACCTGTGCTTTGAACGAGCAAGGATTGAGATGAGAACCAGACAAGAGAAAAGAGAGAAGAAAATTTAGCTAGAAGTTTGAATGTGAATGTTTAGAAGATCTTCACCTAATGTATTTGTTGCAGGAGTTGGAACCAATCACACTGCATTTGAAAATAGTCTCTTCTGTTAGAAGCAATTGCATTCAGTGAGGAATAGGAATATACTGACTGCCAAGGAACAAGGTAGACATCAGTTTGGCCCACCTAGAAAAGGTCCCCATGGCATAAAACATCTGCTCTGGAGTCTCTGTTGGTAGGCCTTGATGTTGATTAGGGTATTGACTCAAGACTTTTCAAACATCTCTTTTTTTGTTATCACTTTTTTGGTTTTTTTAATAGAATACAATTCAAACTAGTTCACCACTGTTACATGCTTGGTATGCTGTTACTTATCTTTACGTGTGATTTCACACATATTTTACCTGCCATCTAGTTTATTAATCATGGGGTTTTCTTATTGGTCTGATGCACAGGACTATCAAGTCAAATAATCTATCCTGCATCTTACCTAGGACTGCAATGTCTGCAAGTTACAGTAAGTTTACCTTGTGATTCAGAGATGTCTAGTATGGAAATTTCTGTTTTTAATGTTAGCCAGACACAGAACAAAGGAAGAAGTACCATTGTAGGATTCAAGATATTCTACAGCCAGCTGGAGAAAACATATGTTCTTATCTCAGGATTGTTCATCTATTCAGTTAACCAAGTATTAAATAAGTCATGTAGAAAGAATTGGTTGAGTTTCAGGTCTGATTAGAAGTTCACATTCAATTTATGATTGCCCTGAAATTTTAACTTGGGTTGAAGTTATATTATGCTATTTTTCCTAATGGATTAATTTAATTAGTTTAAAGAAAAGGAAAGTTTTTTTGCATAATGATTATCACTCTACTTCAAATCTTGTTCATAATTAGGAACAGAAAGCACTCTAGAGAAAATAAAAGCAAAATTAGTAAAATTCTGCATCATTTGAATGAATCCAGAGAAGAGGTTAGAGGGCAAACACTTCCAAAATCAAAAGCTTTGTGTAAAATTCTGATCTGGGGTGGAAAATACAATAGTTAATAGCTATAGTTGTAATGAGACAATAAGTATAGAGAAGTAATGAGGACTGTGATTTGAAACTTTATGCACTAGATACCAGATGTTACACTGTACTAGGATTGGTAGGGTTGGTAGGGTCCACTGAGCTTCTTATTTCACAACCACTGAATAAAGTATTACCAAAAACATGATCACAGAATCACAGAATCACAGAATTCTAGGGGTTGGAAGGGACCTGGAAAGATCATCTAGTCCAACCCCCCTGCCAGAGCAGGATCACCTAGAGTACATCACACAGGAACGCATCCAGGCGGGTTTTGAATGTCTCCAGCGAAGGAGACTCCACAACATCTCTGGGCAGCCTGTTCCAGTGCTCTGTCACTCTCACAGTGAAAAAGTTTCTCCTGACATTTACATGGAACCTCCTATGCTCCAGTTTGCAACCATTGCCCCTTGTCCTATCATTGGTCATTACTGTAAAAAGCTTGGCTCCATCGTCCTGACACTCACCCTTTACATATTTGTAAACATGGATGAGGTCACCCCTCAGTCTCCTTTTCTCCAAGCTAAAGAGACCCAGCTTCCTCAGCCTTTCCTCATAAGGGAGATGTTCCACTCCCTTAATCATCTTAGTGGCTCTGCGCTGGACTCTTTCAAGCAGCTCTGTGTCCTTCTTGAACTGTGGAGCCCAGAACTGGACACAGGACTCCAGGTGTGGCCTCACCAAGGCAGAATAGATGGGGAGGAGAACCTCTCTTGACCTACTAACCACCCCCCTTCTAATGCACCCCAGGATGCCATTGGCCTTCTTGGCCACTAGGGCACATTGCTGGCTCATGGTCATCCTCCTGTCCACCAGGACCCCCAGGTCCCTTTCTTCTACACAATGATGCTGACATCACAACATACTTTTTTGTGAATTTTGTTTAAACACTTTCCAGATAGAGATGTGAATATACTGAAAATCAGAAAGTGGAAAGAATCATTATGAGGTTAAAAAAGCCAACATTTTAAGAATATTCTGATATTGAAAGAAAACCGGTTTTTGAAAATGTAATGATTTTTGGTGCCAGACCAAATGTTAAAGATGTCTTCTTATGACATGAAAGATAGTTTCCTAAACAGCTTTTCTAACAGGACATGGAGGTACTCTTGGATATAGGTGGACGTATGTGTACCTCATAAGCTTTCCTTTACTCTCACAACCTTTGTTATGCCATTTAGAATCACCAGCTTAAATGAAATGTGTGAGCTATGGTTAACCACCAGACCGGATAAGGTGTTAAAAATGTTTTGTGAGTGTTTGTGTATGAATGATATGGCTATTTGCAGCAAATATTTTTCAGTTTGCTTAAGATAAGAATCTCCTCCAGATGGTACTTCTCAGAGGACGGCAGAACACACTTGCGCATTTGCTGCTTACAAATTACAATTGTGAAGAAATATATATAGCTTTAACTATACCTTGGACTTGTAAATCCTGCTAACATTCTAAGGAAGATATGAGATTAGATTAAATTTAACCATGGCAGTTTAAGTCAATCTAATTCAGTTCTTCTGAAATGCTGTCCTGTATGCAGTACTTGGATAGTTATTTTGCAGTTCTGCTACCTGAACTGTTTCATTTTAAAACTGGATGAGCATCAAGATAGTTCTTGCAAGTACCATCATAAGTGAAGGACAGGATAACCCAGCTGAAGGAGGGATGAAAACAACAACAGTCTAGAACAGCCTAGACTGGAAAAATCTAGAATTACAGAATCAGAATAGTTTTGACTGGAAGGGATCTTTAAAGGTCAGCTAGTCCAAGCCCTCTGCAATGAACAGGGACATCTTTAACTAGATCAGGTTGCTCAGAGCACTGTCCAACCTGCCCTTGAATGCTTCCAAGTATGGGGCATCAACCAGCTCTTCAGATATCCTGTTAGGTGTTCCAGTGTTTATTTTAAATCATTTAAAGGGCAATCAAAAGGTTTAATTTTTAGGAAATCAAAGTACCATATTTTGATTTTAATCTTTCTGCAGGAAAAAAACCCCTGAATTATATAAATTTGATTTGAAAAGACATGTCAGGCTAAAGCATCCAACTACTCCCAAAAGGGAGTGACTAGGGAACATGAAAAATGAAGAAGATATTTGCTCAAGGGCATACCCAGGAGATAACAGAAAACTGAAGAATAGAGCAATTTTCCCCGGCTCCTCAATATGAAATCAGTTGCCTGTCCACTTCAGATGGTACCTCCTCACTATGCTAACTTCAACAACTCCAACTTTCAATATTTTCAAGCTCCAATTACAGCCAATTTATACATTAGGGGATTTTAAAATGCCCGGTTTCTGACAGAAAGGTCTTGATGACTGATATATACAATCTAGCTGCTTTCATTCATCATGGCAAAGATGAATCCCAAAACTGTGCTTCTATCATCCTTCCAAATGACAATTCATTGTAATCAGGTTTTCCTTGCAAGATTTGCTCCTTTTTTTCAATGCTACGCGTGAGATTTCCTTTGAAGCCACATGAAAAATACTTAGTATCATAGCTGTTTCCTTTTGAAAATACAGTTAATTTATCTAAGTAGAGTTATTTTTATAAATTTTTATTATCCATGTGTTCTTACATTTCTTCAATGCAAACAGCTATAACAAAATAGAAAATAACACTGGTATCTTATTTTTTAAAAATGAAAAGTAATTACATTTATTTTTTAAGTGACTGTAAAAATATGACCAAATATTTGCTAATATCTTTTCTTTTCCTAAAGAGAAGAAATATCCTGGTACTTTTATTAAATGACTAAATAATTATAAATTAACCAGAGATGTTGTTTCTGTGTCTGAGGCAGCTATTTGTCTTCTTTCCAGAGTCTAGTGAATATATCATTTTTAAAAAACAGTCCTCTTTTTGTCATACTACATATATACATTTTCATATATAGAGGGATTGAAAAGAACAATTCATTCTGAAGCACGATGGTACATTCACAACACAACATTCTTTTTTCTGAGATTCAGAAGCTTTATGAATAACCTAATCATAAAGGAATTGTAAGGGGTGTACTTTCTGGTGATAAGCATTTGCAAATAGTAGCCACATCCAAAAACAAGAATATTAGCTGGGAACAGTGATTCAAGTGATCATACAATCAAACATGAACCTCACTCACTCAGCTAAGCAGTTAGCAATTTGCCATTCTCTTATACACTACCACTAACCAAATCTGTATTTTTAATAATTTTTAAATGTAATGTAAATCTTTTTTTTCCCCAACCAGTCTATTGGTCCTCTTCTTAAATAAATTATTCTTTAACATTTGTTGCCAATTAGAGATGATAAGACAAACATTTGCAAATCTGCTTTAATGGTAGCTAATGTGACCAAGAGAAAAGAATAATAATATTTTCTCAAAAGATGTTCTAGAGTGAGTTCAGCAAAGCTATATTCTGTGGACAGAGCTGGCTGAATGATGGCTATAGGGTCTAAAGGCAGTCAGATGTGCTGTTGGGAAACTGTGTATCCTCAAAACTTTACTTTCAAATAGATGAGGATAAAAAGAAATATTCTGATCAGGTTCTTACACAAGGGAGATTTATACCTAACCTGAAGATGTTGCATTAGGGAGAGGAGGCTGACCTATATTTTTCTGGGGCTTAAATTGTTTAATTGATATGAAATTCTTATGTGAGTAGCCCAAAATTAATTGACACTGAATTTATTTTATTGGGGTTTTTTATCTTTTCTTACTTAATGAAAGATGTTTGAATGTAATTAACTTGCACTATAATAATAATAATAAAAAAGTTAATACAGCCACCTTTAAAGCACAGTATTCAATATTTAAAGGGAAATTGAAAGTAACTACCAGTAGCCCGAGGTCTATGAAACATTTTTTTTCCTTTAAATAGTACACTTGTGAACACTTACAGTATTTTACTCTTCAATGCAGAAATGTTTTGCCAAATTACACTGTGGAGAGTGTTTAGACTTCAGACTAGTGTTTAGACTTTAGACTGCATTAATTTCTTTTCTTGCTATAGTAACATTTCCATGTGTCATGTATCATAATAACTGACACAAAAGAATCATGATCATTCTACCACTTGATGTATTTTAAATCTGAATGTCACAAGCCAATTTAATATAATTCTGAAATTTTTAAAGCATAGTGTCCTAGAGTTGTAACTATATTAAAATATTTGACATTAATGTTTGTGTTATCCAATTACCTGATTTTTCAAATACTAATTAATCACTGAATTTGATAGGATGTACAGGTTCCTAAATTCAAGACTTAACCCAGTGTATTGTAAAGTACTTAGAGTTGATGTCTTGACAAATGCAGGCAATGTTGCTCCTATTAAATTAAGGACATTATAAGCATTTCTTTTAGCTGGTAGATAGCAGACTGAGATAAGTCTGCAAATTGTGCTGTAACTGCATAAATAGTCAAAAGTTATTATTATTTTAGACTCCAGCTTGGCTGAGAGTCTCATTATTGTTATGTATATAACAAGATGCTGTTTATCAGATACACAGAAAATGTTCTCTTCTCAATATTTTTCACAAAAGATTCTTTTGTTACAACATATGTAAACACTTTCTTCAGTTTCATTTTACAGTTTACTCTTTTGTTATAAAACACTATTTTAATATTTGTTTTAAAGATTCATTCAGCAGTTTAATCTTTTGACAGTGATTTTAAAAGCTTGTTAGCTGCAAAGTGTCCAGACAAGGTAAGGTAAAAGAGATGGTAGATAGCAGAGAAGAGGAGGCTTTAAATTTGGGCTGTTTTTGGGCTGTTAAATTTAATCCTTTCAAACCCAATTTGGGTAGTTAATTTTAGAATTTGAAACATACTCTTTAAAATAGATTTTTAAGGTGTGTCAGCTGGCATTGGAAGGACACAGGAATAACCACAAACCCATGGATGAAATGCAAAGAGAAAATTCATTTTCATTACCTTATCAACCAGGAAATCCTTGAATCAGAACTGGGGATACAGGCACCATGGAGTGCAGTCCTTGCTAGATCACCAACTCTGCTATTTTCACCTGCATTTCAGAGATTCATGCCGAAGTGCTTTGATCTTTCTAACAGCAGGGCAGGAATCTCAAGCATGTTCAATAGGGTGTCTCTAAGACTATCACAGGCCTATGTTGTCTAAACACAGATGTTTTACTTGTCCAACACAGAAGACCAAACAACAATTAGTATGATATATGTGGGTTTTGGCAACCCAGCAACAAGTCACTTGAGTATGTTTGCAATCCTTCTCACCAACCTTCTGTCATTTTCCCACATCAGGGATCTGATTGTTATTGTAAAGTTTAAAACAATTTACCTAACTAAACCTCTCCAGCTCTTCTCATTGACTGTATAAGAACCACAATTCTTTTTAAGTAAGAGTTTGCAGTGAATCAGTCTGAAAAAGTAAGACCATTGTTGGATCAGTTGTGATAAAAAGAATTGGGCCTTGAGGATTCAGAGTCAAAAATGCAAATGGAGTACTGGCCCACTGATGTCATCCTAACTGTTTCTACCTGACAATCAGAGAACATCTAGTTGCAAAGGTCTAGTTGATCTCACATTAACCAATGAATTTCTATCACATAGTGACTGATGTATTGAAATAATATCTATAGTAAGGACGTAGTCTTATAATGGCATCATAATAAATCATTGATATGGTACAGATTGGAGTCTGTTGTTAAACATACAGTTTCCAATCTTCCATGTCTACACAGGACATCAAATATAAAGACAAATCTTTGGGAGCAGGTGATTAAAAAAGAAAATATTGAGGATGTCTGTGTAAATTCATAAGGCTAGGAGTGAGGAAATGGTATGATGTGAGCGATACATAACAACTTACTGAGATCTAAAACCTTAAGAGAGAATACTACATATGAATGCTGAATGTAAATCAAATATTATGAAACTAAAAAATTTATTATTTTATTATGAGTTCTGTCTGAAGAGATTTTGAACAACTCTTTGGGAAATCCAAATTAGTAAGCCTAAATTACCAACAAGTCATTATATATTGGATTAAACTGTATGGAATTTAAGCTAAGGGTAATACAGAGTAAAGACAACTGACATAATTTCCTTCCTCTCCAACATCAGTTTGACCTCTAAAATCTTCAATATGTATTTGAGACACTTCATAATCTGTAAGAATTTAATGCATATATTTTAAAGAGAAGGTTTTGGGTATGTATTTATATGTACATGCTTGGCCATTATACATATACGTTTGATTGGTTTGAAGTGAAAGAAACTTAGTATTAGGCACAGCCCCAGACAATCTATATAGACACAATACATTGACTATTACATTATACACTATGAAACTGTACAGATTAGTTCCTACATGATGGCAACCCTGATGGCCATCAGCAGGTCATTTCATCTGTTCTAAAGCCTGCTTTAGAACAGTATTTTGGTATTAAAATCCATGATTTAAAAGAATATTAAATTTAAAATTAAACTTCTTAGATTATCTCTTTCAGCTTAAAGACAGAAAAAAATTGTCTTATCTTTATGGATCATGAGCTTCAAAAGAATAAGAATAATTCTATGTATACTGCAGTATCATAAGCAAGTGATGGCACTATCTCTTCAATGCCTTCTCTGAAACGCAGTTTGAACAATGTACACTGCATCTTGTTTCACCCTGCTGGACTCTAAATTTCATGAACTCATCTAGATTCACCACTCAAATATTCTTTATTGTGATCTGTAGTTTTGGTTGTATATTTTGTTTATGTTTGTGCATAAATTTTAAATTTACTTGAATGTTTTTCAGCTCTTGCAAGTATGTCTGATTTGAAACCAGAACAGAAATCAGGGATGGAATAGCCCAGAATAATGGAACATTCAAAAAAATCAGTGAAGCAAATTCTAACAACACAAGATCTACCTACAATATATTCTGATTTTGTATCTATCCAAAAGAAAACAATTTCTGTTCTCTAGCATGTTTTTAAAATAAGGATCCAGTCAGCAAAATGGGTCTGTTTCATTTTCCAATTGGTCTCACTTAGGTATTCTGATTTCTGCTCTTTTTGTCAGTTGTGTCCACAATGGTTTCTGCCTCAGATAATGAGATTACTGGAATATATTTAAACTGTATATAGTTGATAAACCCAAAATACAAATGTGGGGCTCAGTGAAAAACAAGGATTCAATTTTACCAGAACATAATGTGTCAGGCTCAGTTTTCACCTGCATTGGGAAAAAACTGAGATCACCTCAGTTTCTCTTGCACAGACACAAAGAAAAGGTACAACACACAGGCATTTATTTCAAAATTATTCATTAAAAAAGATAGTCACTGAAGATGTGGGAGACCTTGATTCAGCTCTCTCTCTACTGCCATGGAGGTATTTGAACCATTATCTACTCTTGCCATATTTTAATTATCACCCCAGGAGACATTCTCAAATGGGAACATCACACCCGTTTTCTGGATTCCACACTAATCTGAGGAGTGGGGTTAAAGCTCTGTGAGTAGACATCAGCATTATCTTCCTGACTCTTTTTCAACAACAGTTTATGTTAGACCTGAATTTTCACAAGACTCACTACCCTATCCAAATTGCAAAAATGAGCCAACTTATATTCTCAGTAATTGATTAGCGACTGCACATCATTATATTTCTTATTAACTTCAAGATATGTTGGAAAGATTTTTATGTTAATTTACTCAGTTCCACCTCTTTTTCAATAAACTTCCACTTTATATACTTTTTTTTATAACATTATTATTCTGCAAAAGGTGAAGAATTTTCCATATTTCCATATCTTCTCATTTCTCTATACATCACAGAGGCATATGAATCAAGCCCCATTTTTTTTTACCAGACAAGTTGTGTCTTACTAGAAGTCTATTTATAGTCCAAAATGCCTCTAGGGAAGAAGGAAAAGGAGTAGACCACTGGTGAATTGTACTCGTGGTTATTTTGTGGGAAGAAATCACACATTATGATAGGAATAACTGCAAGAATACAGACAAGCAAGTTTGACCCTACTTCCCCTTTGTTTTTTTCTAACCATTTTCTCTCATGTTTTGCTTTCTTTCCCTTTCTTCCAATAGCCATTACTTTCAATTTTATAACTATATT
Organism: Aegotheles bennettii; assembly: GCA_013398125.1. Lineage (NCBI taxonomy): Eukaryota > Metazoa > Chordata > Aves > Caprimulgiformes > Aegothelidae > Aegotheles > Aegotheles bennettii. The sequence continues at coordinate 185,269 of VZRW01008046.1, read as the reverse complement.
TTATTAAAATATAACATATAAAATTAAATATAATTTATAAGTATATTTTTTATTTTTTAGTAACAGTAGCAACTACTAACAACTGCTTGCATTTAAAGAAAGACAAGAAGAAAGCAGTTTGACACTGATTTAAATATAATCAATGTGTTACATTAATGTATTTTATGATTGTAAAATGGGGTCAATATCACTAGCCAACTACTTTCCAGATATCTTCCTTGATGTATAAATAATACAAGTTGTCAAATGTATGTGTTTATTTTCTTCTGTCAAAAGCAGAGATGAAGAGAGAAAACCAAAAAATTCTTCATTATTTTCATTCAAGGAAAAAAATAAAATTTTTATAAAAATCTGAAAACTAAAAAACTTCTGTTAAAAAAAATATATAATTTCCATTACAGAAGGCAAAGCCTATTATTCTCATTCAAGTCAAAGCCACCTGAAATATTTTTGTTTACTGAGCCCCATTAAAATGTTTAGTTTGAAACAGTTTGACTTTAGGCCAGGTCAGTCTATTCTGTGTCAGCACCCCACAGAGCACAGTACAACTACTTCATGTTGGCATGCACATCAAGCTTGCTGTTTGGGCTACACTTGCAGTGATATATCTTGCTGTCTCCCGTCTCGCCAACTTTGGTGCTACACTTAACATGAAAGTGACACGCGAGTGATAAACCACAAGAGTGTCAGAAGAAGAGAGTTCTTACAAAACTGGATAATGATCTGGGAAAAAAATTCCTTAGAATCACAAATTTATTTTATGAGTTTGGCATTTAAAATCTAAATAAAATGTCCAATATGTACACAAATTCCTAAAGACCAGAGGGGAATTTCAGATGAGAAAAGACAGGAATTGTTTTGCCTCATACAATAACTGTACATTTTATTACATGAAAAATAAATGTAAATACAACATCACTTATGGTTGAAATAGTTTTAAAATATTGAATATTTCTATGCAGGAAAGAAATTCTTTTGTCATACAAAAGCTATAAAATCTTCTTTTTCTGTATAACATCTCAACACCTTATGTAAGTCACAGTATAGTATGGAATTAAAATCTTTTTTGTATGAGTATGCAACAAGATGTAGAAACTCTTTCAGATGTTCTTTTTTTAACTGTATCAAACCATAGATTTGAGACTACTGGAAAATTTTTATTTCTCCTGACACAAAAACAACTCTTAGATTTCCAGAATGTTTCAGCCCCACCTCAGATAAACTTAGTAACTTTCATACCAGTATTAAATTGTGATTTTACCTAGTCGTTCCTTACAGAATAGAGTAAATCAAACAAAACCCAAGAGAAAATACTTCAGACTAAGCAGTAGTTTTGCGACAACAGTTCTCACTTTGGTTACAGGACGTTCCTATTCGCTGTCCTACTCTCTGCCCATCTCTCACTTCCTGCAGAATATCTGAGCTACTAATCTGGTGTCTCTTGGCATTCTTCCTTTGTCAGGTAATCCTATTTGGAGCCTGAGAAATTAAATTTTAAAAAAGCTTTTAAGACAACGCTCAGTAGTTACAGTGAAAAGTTTCAGTTTTAGCAAATTCAGATTATTAAGGAAAATTCCTATCCTATTTTTCTTTAAGACATGTATTAGGCCATACATATCCAGAAATGAAGCCATGAAATGGCAGGTAAAATATCAAGAAGTAAATGCTTAGCATTTTCAGAGTGTTAATTAGATGTTTCCATGCTTTCTGTGTGATGAATATTTTGCCAATGGTTGCTAATTATTATAGAAATTAAGTTTAATAAGTTGGGAATTTCACAAGCTTAGGTCTTCTGGGTTACACTTCAGCCAATAGTGAATGGGTGTTAATTAAAGACAAAGAAGAGAAGAATTAGGAAGACTTGATGAGTTTAAGGAAACAGCAATTAAACAAAGTACAGGAATGATTTGCATATTTTAATAGGTCAAGAATATTCAGGAAAAAAAGTTGTGTTTTCATTACTCAGTGGACTTTTTCCTAAAAGTCTTTGCAGATTTTAACACTTTCTCTGCAGAAATATAAGCTTTTGGGTACTGAATGCCAATTTTAAAGCCTTTGTTGGAAGATGGTTCTAGATGTTAAATAGACCGTATTGGTATAAATATGAGCACTGATAAAGCTTGCTTTTATTTATAGAGAACAATTGTATTCTTCTGAGTATGGCATCTTAAATGAAGGGACTGCACAGGCTACCTCACCTGCATCTGTGTCATGCTACTAAGCATCCAGAAACTCTATGTCATGTAACAAGCAGATACATAAACATCAGAAAAGAAAAAACATTTTTTCTGGTGAAAAAGACAACAGGAAGGATTTGTAGGGAAGCAAATTTATGTCCTTCAATAGAAAAAGAGATAGATCACTATATTCATCTACATTCAGTGACAGGACACTGTCAAGCTATCAATACTGTATTTTCTATACAAGGAGTAAACTAATCAACTATTGGTGTTAGGAAAACCCACTTTAAATTACTTCTAATTACATAAGAAATAGCTCTGAACAGACTAAAAAACACAGTGATGTGGACAAAGAGTAGTTTTACTTAGAAATCAACCTCATTGTTCCATGAAACAGTTCATTACACCTGGGCACTTTAATATTTAAGACTTTGCAGCTTACGAAAATATCTTATGAAGCTCGTTGTAAGGAAAACTCAAATGACATGCTCTGCAAACAGATTTTCAGAAACAGTTGACTAGCACTGAAATGTAAACAAGTAGAAGGTAATCTGGATGCAATGCATGCCAGAAACACTAGCATCTCAATGATTATGCTATTTGTATGACAACTTAAGATTCACAGTATTGAATTTACATGAGCCAAGAAGGGTTCAAACTGTTGATTCATTCATCAGCTAGTGAGCAATTGGTGTGAGGAGCTGATCATTAGTGTCCCAAGAACTACAGGTCTATTGAAGCCCACTAAAAGATCAAATATCAAGTCGCTCAAAATATCACACACATGCCTGTCAAGGAAGTAGGACAATGGAGCTCAATATGAGCCCCCCCCTTTTTTTTTTTTTGGATGGGTTATCAGGCTAATTCATGAAGAGAAGAAATGAGGAGGAATAAGAGATGAGGAAGGAGAGAAGGCAGGTATGAAGAGGTTTCCATGTCTATGGATCAGAGAAAAGAGAATCATAGTACAGTAATTGGAAAGTAATATATAACATTCATTAAACAGGGGGGAAGGGACAACTGCTTGTGCTCCCTCCAAACACAGTGCCAGTTCCACCACCAAAATGAAACAAAAGTGTAATTGTGCATGATTACATTTGTAGTCGTACTAACAGAAGAATCCTCATTTTCAGGCAGCAAACACCTCACCTTCTACTGCTATAGCCTTTAAATTGCCACTTAGCGTGGAACAGATTGTCATAGGAGGTTTCAGTGTAGCAGCACAATAAGAATAGGCATGACCAAAATAGCACTGCACAGTTAAAAGTTATCATTGATTGATAGAAATAATAACACAAACCCACTGCTAGTCACACAGGCTTAGCCATCTGCTGCTACACTTACTGCATCTTTCTTTTGTGGGACTTGGGCACTAGCAAATATAATAAAACATTTGTTCCATTTAGAAAAATGCAGTTACAGTTATGTTGCCATAGGCATAATAATAATAAAACCACCTTCCATCTCTCCAGTTGCTCTTTAGCTACCCACAAAGTAATTTCTATGTATGTTACCATTTCAAAAGTGATATCAGAAAATTCAGACTCCAGCTGAAGTCTTCTTAAATTCTAAATCCCATTTATAATAAATATGATTTTATAAAAAGTCATTTATATATAAATTATCAAATTTCTGAGGTAGCAAGTGAAAATATCTTCTGCTGACCTAGCTGATCAATTGGGAGATGCTTAATCATAGAGAGACGTAAAAGAAATACCACAGGTCCTTATGCAGTGAAGATGAAATTTACTGCCAAATAAGACATATTTTAAAGATCTATAAACACAGCTTATGGAAAGCAAACCTGTTTTATTTATTATTTTCAGTAAATAAAAGTAAAAAAAAGTCTCTTTTAAGACCACTTTATAATACTTGATTTCAAGCTTCTTTGAATATCACTGTTGTTTTGCTTTTCCCTTTCACAGAATTTCTGTGAACAGTTCAGTGTTCCCTCCTGGAACTGAGAATATGGACATCAGTTGCCTGACCTGAGAGAAGTCTTCTTCTTCTGAGAGAAGTTATCTCATCTTACTGTTCCTTTTCCCTGTAATTCCTCCCATCTCCTCACAGATGAAGTCACTGATAGAAGTGCTGACTTGTGGGGTAAAAGGGAGGTGTACATCTCTGTGTTCAACATGCCTTTAGCAATGTGACATTGACTAAAAGAAGGAAAAAACAGCCCTTTCTATTATAGATATCCAAATTGTATATCCCTCAAGATATCATTCCACCAGGCTGATAGTTTGTTTAGATAAAATGAATGCTAAAATGAAAATAAATATAAGAGCAAGATTACAGCATCAGAGCTGTGAGGTTTTTTAAAAAGGTGACTGAAAATATATTAGGTCTTACTGTTAAATAACATCATATAAATAACATTGGCACTAACATTGCACATATGCTTGTATGAACTAAATTATTGCTCTATCATCTCATAAGAAATCAGTGAAATCAGAGAAATTTTTGATGTCAGGGTCATGGCAAAACTATACAAATAATGTGGTTATGGCCAGGGGCCATGCTCTCGGCAAAGAATTAGATATTCACTTGTAAGCCTTAAAAATCACCTTTCACTATGATTCACCCAAATATCACTCTGTAATATACCTAGCACACAGATCACATAAACAGCATGTCTACATTGTGTTTAATAACACAATGGTAAATTTTATCTATGTTATTAATAAATGCCTGTCATACATTGTTTGATAAATTATTTTGCAATTGCCGATAATATTAGGTAGACATGCTATGATTATGAGTGACAGTTGCTCAGTCCATTAAAATTATTTCATAATAATAAATGAACCCATGACTTCAGGATTAGGACTTCATACTTATGATTACTTCCCGCTTTTTACCACTTTTCTGGAGAAATGACCTTTAATGACCTATGACAAAAATGTCAAGTGTTGTGTTTCTCCTATTCTGCAGTCAACAGTCCATGCCTAATGAATGTTCTAAATTTCAAGACATCAGTTCAAAAGGGCACTTGAGTGGGGGAAATATAACAAGAGAGACTGAAGACCTCTTAATAACCTCTGACAGAAAGGTCAAATACAGGAACTGTTCTTTTCTGTGTAGTGGTTCATAATGACTGGGATTTTTGCTGTATAAGGATTATCTCTATAAGAAAATTACAGTAGTTCATTTAGGGATTTACAGATCTTACATATGAAAACATATAATTATTTTCAAAAAAGACAATCTACATCCTCCCACATAATACTTTTAACTTTTTGAAAATCTTGGTCATCGGTCTTTCTGACAAATGCCTTGTGGTCATACACTGATATTAAAGTCAGACTTGAGTTAAGAGATGCATCTTGTGTTTTAAAGATTACAAGATTTAGGCTCACTGTGATGACCAAGGAAAGGAACTTACACAGTCATAAAACTTCAGGTAATTCATCATTCAAATCTAACTCATCTGAGAAATGTCTCTGATGGAGGAGGTAGAGATGTTAAAAAAATATGTGAATACTCTAGTACAAATAATAATTCCAGAACACAGGAAATGTTGCACTGTTGTTATCTTTATAACTGTACAATAAAACAACTCACATTCAACTGGACAGTTCACCTTATTTGTTAAATGGTACTTGCCAGATAAAATTGTTCGTGCTCTTTTTCCAAGAATGACAACACAAACAAAAGTCATTCTAAAACCTGAAATTATAGTAGGGAGGAGGCAGAAAAGGCGCCTTTGCTTTGTCCATTAAGAGACCAAGTTATTGCCATGTACATAATGAGGTTCAGCTGTAAAATTTTTCCTCTGAGCTCCCTATCCTAGATATTCAGGGCATATACTCCTGACAGAGGGCCTATAAGAAGGAGAGGAACAGGCTTTTTAGCAGAACCTGTTGTGATAGAACGAGGGGTAATGGTTTCAAACTGAAGGAGGGTAGATTTAGGTTGGGTGTAAGGAAAAAGTTTTTCAACATGAGGGTTGCAAAACACTGGAACAAGTTGTCCAGAGAGGTGGTGAATTCCCCGTCCCTGGAGATGTTTAAAGCCAGGTTAGATGGGGTCCTGAACAATCTGGTATAGTAAGGGGATGTCCCTGCCCATGGCAGGGGAGTTGGACTAGATGGCCTTTCAGGCCTCTTCCAACTTCTGTGATTCTGTGACTCTGTGACAGGGTAGAGCTGACAACTTCATTTGTATCCCATGTCTAAATTACAAGCATGCCACCTGGAAAGACCTTGAGTGCTTTGAAGTCCACCAGACCATTTATTTCTAGATCAGTCCATCAGACTGTGATTATCTACAACATTAATGTTTATATCAGTTCTTTGTAAATCTTGCTGAAATCTGAAGCACTGACTCAGCAGTCAGACTTTGTTTATTTTATATTTTGCTTTCAAAAAGATGTCATGTATGTAGTTTGGCATTTGATTGACCAAGAAAATGTATCCATATCATCAGTGACTAAGTTGCACTAAGAAGTGAGATTAATTAACATTTCTGATGAGTACAAATACAGAGGTAGAGGAGAAGGTGAATGAAAGAAATTAACTTCATAAAAGGAGAATAAATCCATATTAAGTCTATGGCAACATTAAAATATTTCTATAACAAAAGAAAATTAAAAAATTATCCAACCAAATCAAAAGATAAAGCTTACAAAAGAGCAAAAGTGTGTAGAGGGAAGTATTTGATTTCAAATGATCTCTTGAAAGAATCTAATTTCTTCTTGTTTCTAAAAATGCAACAGCATCACAAACCGACATGTGAGATGGAGGTAAAAAATCAATCTACCCATTGCTAAGGTAGAGAAAGTCTGGTGAGATAGCTTTCAGCTGTGTGTATAACACAATGCTACAGAAAAGGTTTACTCAGGAAAAAAATGCTACAGTAATCTAACATAGCAAAAAGACTTTTTTTAACAAATGCTAGTTTCTTGTCCAGATTAATATTCTATCATTATTTAACATGCTACTTTAAACCAGAAGATGTCTGAGGATATTTTATGTTATCAGTAATAAATAGTTGACTAGGAGATTATTTTTGCATTAATTTTCAGTTTTTAAAGGATTTTCCAGGAGAGGGACGGTCACTCTTCTGTGACATTGATCCATTGTTATTAGACATGCAAAACTGTTTCAAAGTTAGTTTTCTAGCTTGGGTTTTCTTTCCTTGAAGATATATCAAGCAATTATTGACAGACAAACTGTGAGTAGCTTGTAAGATCCAATGTCATAAGACCACAGCAGTATGGTTGCTCTGTCATTGTGTCTTGCTTAAGAGCTCACTTTCTTTTATAAACATCTGCTGTCCATCACACTTTAGACTAGAACTCCGGAGTACACTTAATGTCCAGTTCAGTGAAATACAGAAGTCTTTCCTTGCTAAAAAACTTCAGTATGAAAATCCATAACTGACACTTTCTTTTCCTGAAAGTGGAAGATCTGAAGAGTTACAAGAAAGGAAACCAGGAAAAAAACATTGTTTCCAAGGGACTAGTACCCGGGGAGAATGTAGGGAACTGCATTAAACAGAAAGAAAACACAAGAGATGCAGATAAGAGTAACAATTAAAAAAATAATAATTAAATTAACATCTTGCTTCAGTAATTCAGGTTTTAGAGGGATATTCTTTGAGTTTGGCACAACTGATTACTGCATATAGCAGCAGTGGATGAAGAGCTCACAGATAAGCATGTCCAACTGATGGGCTCTGTAGTATCCCTCGCATAGCCACACCATACATCCTCTCCAAGTAGACAAGTAGATACTTTCACCTCACAACACCTCTTGCCACAAGAGACACTGATTAACTGCCATTAGCCATCAGAGACTTGAAGCAAAAGTCAAAGGGAAGGAGAAAGTTTGATCAGAGCCTTCCTCTCTAGGATAACAGGCTTTCACATGCTTTCTTCACCATCTATGCCCAAAATTGTATTTGTATATACAGGGAAAAACTAAAGCAGATACAGGAAGTAGTGGTAACTCACAAAGAAAAATCTGTACAGTAATAAAGAGAATTTTTCTTTGACATTTCTGTGTATATACACCTATATTTTCAGTGCTACTGAATATTTCAAAATGACACATCTGTCAAGGTCAGCTTTTGCTATGTTCACATATACAGTTTTGATGCAGCTGGTTCCTTGGAGTACCTGGCAACTTCCATGTCTCACATAGTTTGCAGACAGAGACCAAGGACCTTTTTTGTGCAAAAAAACCCAGGACACTGGCATATAAGTGGGTTTGGTTCTGCAGCCATTTCCTTACACCTGAGAAGCTCTCCATCTGCTTATCTGAGCACAAGACACTTCTGCTTGATTGGCATTTGCTGCTGCTGTAGCACCCGTAGCTGCAGCATCCCAAATGGATTGAAATGCCTAGTATTTAAAATAGAATAATTACAAAAGTATAGAGATGTGCAATTAAACATACTAGAATATAAAAAGCTGTTTCATTAGAGGATGGTTAATGTTCAGTTCTGAGATAATTTATTAGTATAAGTGAAACAGGTAGAATTGCCTGTCATTAAACATGCTCAGGGGTCTCACTTAGAAAGGTCTTTCTAGGTGCATCTATATTGTTATCTCAGTTTGAACTCTCAAATTCACTCATCAAGGAAACTAGATTTCTTTTAGTTCTTACTTTGTCTGTGGGTTAAAGCAAGCCAATTACTTATTTTCCAGCCAGAAAACCTAGATCTGAGAATGGACTATGTAATGTTTAATTTCCCTGGCTACAGACCTAATGATGGGCTCAGAGACTCAAGTTAGTCTTCAGTCCTAGATTCTACACTTGAAATAAGCACAGACAAGAGAGATGAGGATCCTTAGACTCTATAGGAGATGTTAACCCCAGCTCCAAGAACCCTCTATAACAGAAACCCAGGAGTAAGAATGGTATGTTTAATTTCATATTTATGTGTCTTGTGAATGCCAGTGGAAGAAGAGGCACCAAAACTGGTGTAAACACAATGCTAACGATTGAACATGATCTTGCATAAGATATATGAAGACATCAGAGACCAACATTTTTGCACTTCTAAGTTCCTAATTCAGTTCTTAACTCAAACCTGCTTCACTGTTTTTTAACAGAAACCATAACAGATAACTGCATTTACATTTATTTGTTTGTTTATATTCGACATAAACCACCTGAATAGGCTGTGTCAAATGGACACATTAAAAAAACTAAAGAATCTGACTTTAGACCTGTTTCATTTCTCTGACCTCACTAGAGAATTTCTATAGCCATCCACCCCAGTCATCATTCATTTTTCCTTATTTTACAGAATTATGAAACCAGATTCTGTCTTTAGATGTATATTTTTACATCAGAATATTTTTTCAACTGCAGTCAGAGTCTGAATTCTATCATGCCCAGATAATAACTCAGAGGAACTCCAAAGTCTTCCATGTCTAGCAAATTTTCAAATTGTGATGGGAGCTTTCATTTTATGTGTGTAATAAAAACTATTGCTAACAAAACAGCACACCTCCCAGCAACAACACCTATTCAGAAATGTACCAAAGGGTAAGTATGACTTTAATTACTCACATAAGTCAGAATTGTGTGGAAGAATAGACACATCCCCTTGCTGAATTCGAACTGATGTATCTTGATTAACACTATATTTTTCTAGTTTCCTTTTCCCTTTTTATGTGCTGGGCTGTTGATTGTCTCTCAATGGAATAGATTATTTTATCCGCCTTTCCCTCAATAATCCTATTTGACATGGAGTTGTCAATCTAATCCACAAAAATCTTTCTGTTTTTCATGTATTAACCTTACCTCATGGGAGAGAAGCAGGCTGGATGTGCATGAACTAAGGTTTCAAAACTAAAGTAAATATGTCTGACTGATATCTTAATATACTTTATGCAAAGACCTTTCAATGTAGCTAATGTGCTGTCTACCAAATGCATTGCAACATGTTTATTGATAATTCAGGTGAAATTGCCAGGCTAAAGAAAGTATTATGGTTAATGATACAGGTGTGATCTCATTTGAATATTTAAGAGGAATGACACATGTTCAGTGTTTTCACGGTTTCTGGAACCTGTGTGCGTAGTTCCTGAATTCTGCTTGATACTGGGAATGTGCCACTAGGTATCTGAGATCTCCTTGTTAAACTGTGGGCTTAAGTTCTCATTTTTATATTTCTTTTGAGGTGAAAATTTCAGAGGTGGTAATACCAGAATATCACCTGGGGGTGACAATAAAAGTTTTTAAACCTCAATGAGGCTGTCTTCACAGGGAAGAACATCTCCTGTGGAGTAAACAAATTTTTTTCAAATCTACTAAATTGAATTTGAATCTACTAAATTGAATAGTAGGTCAAGAGAGGTTCTCCTCCCCCTCTATTCTGCCTTGGTGAGGCCACATCTGGAGTCCTGTGTCCAGTTCTGGGCCCCACAGTTCAAGAAGGACAGGGAACTGCTTGAAAGAGTCCAGTGCAGAGCCACTAAGATGATTAAGGGAGTGGAACATCTCCCTTATGAGGAAAGGCTGAGGGAGCTGGGTCTCTTTAGCTTGGAGAAAAGGAGACTGAGGGGTGACCTCATCCATGTTTACAAATATGTAAAGGGTGAGTGTCAGGACGGTGGAGCAAAGCTTTTTTCAATAATGACCAATGATAGGACATGGTTGCAAACTGGAGCATAGGAGGTTCCATGTAAATGTCAGGAGAAACTTTTTCACTGTGAGAGTGACAGAGCACTGGAACAGGCTGCCCAGAGAGGTTGTGGAGTCTCCTTCACTGGAGACATTCAAAACCTGCCTGGATGTGTTCCTGTGTGATGTACTCTAGGTGACCCTGTTCTGGCAGGGGGGTTGGACTAGATGATCTTTCGAGGTCCCTTCCAACCCCTAAGATTCTGTGATTCTGTGAATTCTGATACAGAAGGTAAGTGAGAAATCAACATATAGTAAGGAAAGAATTACTATCAGATTAGAGAGAACAAAATTATTTTAAAAGTTTATTTGTAATAACCCAGTTCTCAGAAAGAGCTGCCAAACAGACGATTTGTGTTCCTATAGTCTATCTAAAACCTAGCAGCTGTAATTACTGTTGGGAGTCTCAGGGAGATTTAAAAGCCATTTGTGGCCAAATCACAACTTCCACAGATTGTGCAAAGGGAAAACATACCTAGATTTCAACAGTATTTAGCCAAGTAATCTATGTTTCCACATAAAAAGTCTATAAATATCATGTATTTTAGAGTGCATTTGGAGGAACAAAAATGTTTTCAATTTTTATCAAATCCTCTCAAAGCATAATATAGCTAATTACTGCTACTTTATATTAGTATAAATGAAATCTGCTTAGTATATCATAGAAAATTTAAAGTGTTTACTAAATGATCTGCTTACTGTATCAAGAATTAAAACATTTAATAAATTATCAAATCTGCATAATCTTATCTGAGACCTGTTACACCAAAGAAAGCATGTAAGAAAGTTTCTGTAGAAAAGTTATTTCAGAAGTATCTTGAGACAGACAAGATCATGAATTCAAATAATGTTTGGGTGATCTGTTAGATAAATATATTAGCTATAATTTGCAAGCCAAAACCAAACTTCTCAGCAGTCCAGAGGTCACAATTTCTCTCCCTTCTCCTTCTTCCAGGCAAAAGGAAGAAAATGAGTGACAACATAAAAGAAACACAGAGAAACTCTAATTCTGCTTTTCAGTTGGATCACCAATGGTTCACTATTCATGAGTCTACAAGAACAAAAAAAATAATAAATTAAACTCACAATCTGATGTAAATCAGCTATTAGAGTAAACTGTTTCTGTAACAATGTAAGCACTGAACACTGGAATTGTGCCTGTTTCTCTGGGTGTGGTCTCTCTGAATGCTCTACAGCTCTAACTTTAACATTTTTCTAATATCCAGTTCTTTTGAAAATGAGATGTATGATGCTTGAACTTCTCTAGCAGTTCAGTCAATCAGGTATTCTTAAAAACCGCCTTTGTTTCAGTTTATCTAATACTTGTATTGAATAACACATTTATAGGATTTGTGCACTGCTAAACTGGGATACTTTCTGCAATCATCTGAATAAATTTCATTCTTCATTTTTGTCTGCTTTCATTGTTCAGGGGTTTCCCCCCCACCTTTAAACTGGCAGCATCTTTCTCTTCCCAGAAACAACACAAAGAATAACTCCTCATTCTTTTCTGTGCCATAGTCTAAACATCTGAGGCAAAATAAATAGGAATGCCTAGAAACACGTATTAGTATTTCTGTTTGGCTGCAGGCTACTGATGAGAAATGCAAAACTGTAACTAAACCATAGCAACCATGCTGATCATGGAAGGCTAGTTAATTATAAGTTTCCTTTAGGTATTTGCTGATGGAAAATATGTCATCTCCATGGTGTCACCTGCCAAGAGGAGAATGTGTCATCTCTGTGGTAAATACTGAAGAGAGACTGTGTCCCAGTATTTATACTCTAAACTTTATCACAAAGACACTGACTCTCAGGGAGAGTAGAGCAGGAAGAGACTCTAATCCTGTCTAAGTAAGCTGAAAATCTTATTTTGGAAGCTACACTAGAAAATTTACCAAACTGTAGAACCCACCATTATGCATTTGCTTGACTGAATTGTAATTATTTTTCCAAAGCAAGAGCTGGAAAAACATAGCAGTGAACCAAGATATAAAATGAAAAGACATAATGGAAAATAAACATCTACTGAACTTTGTACATTAAAAGGAGACAAGAGGAGAGGAGAGGAGAGGAGAGGAGAGGAGAGGAGAGAAGAGAAGAGAAGAGAAGAGAAGAGAAGAGAAGAGAAGAGAAGAGAAGAGAAGAGAAGAGAAGAGAAGAGAAGAGAAGAGAAGAGAAGAGGATTCCTTATATCTTGGATGTAAGAAGAAGCCACATTTCTGAGTAACCTCATGGAGTTAACTGACATCCCAGAAGCATCTTTTTTTTGCTCATTTCTCCCCTGTCTATCTTTAATTGATCAAATGTCAACGCGTTGTAAATTCTAACGCCTGTTTAATTACACTGTTAGAAGAGAAGTGACAACTAGACTGGTTTCACGGCTGTTCCATGGTTTTGCTTCCTAAATCTATGGAACTGCAAAGCTCAAAAGCAAGCTAAAAGGGTAGAAAAGGTAACGAAAAATTTGGATTCCCATGGATACATTACCATGCCAATGTGCAGGAGTGCATCTGTGCATTTCCCACTGAAAGATAGGCAGCTGAACACTTTGCACTTAACTGAATATAGATCTGCTTACCAGAAAGATAAACTAATGATCCAGAGTCAGATTCCCTAAGAGCCCTGAATGAAATGCTCCTTTTTTTTTACCAACTCATGTTTGAATGTAAAGTGTGCTTTGCACCCTAAGCAAAAAGTTGTTTGAGCACTTGAAGCTACACAAGAGGGTAAGTGTTTAAGACATGGATGAGTAGTGACCCACTGTTCCCATGCCTTGAAGAGTACCCTATAAACTCTCCTTTCAAATGCATTTCTGTTTAAAGGAAGGAATATTATTTTTAAAAATTACCTAGAAACAAATATTTGCATTGGGAAAACCTTTGTCAAACAAAGGAATAGGTTTTTTACTTGAAAGGATTCAAATACACATTTCCTATATCCCATTCTTTTGTTTTGCCTCATACTGGGATTTGTAATTGTTCCCTAGATCATCCTCTGGTCTGGTTGTATTTTACATAAGCAGACATTGGGCAAAAAAACAAAGGAGATGTTAAAGAAAAGGAATGAAAATCTGCAGGACTAGAAAACCCCTTCTCAGGTGAGCATTTTATCTCTGAACTTCATCAGTGGCCTCCTCATTCTGTTGGCCAACGGCATGAACAGCAGCTGAAGAAGAGACTATGTGACCCGCACATGCAGCCACAAAAAGAAACAAAATACCAGCACCACCGACACCTTCCCTTATATGCTTGAGTATGAAAGGTAGGGTTTTAAGTATCCCCAGACACAGGCAGAACTAAATTATCCTGTTGCCAGAAGGAAACATTGTCTCTTCTCCCCAAGTTTACAGAGAAAGCAGCAGCCACTGGTGCAGTATGTAGAATACCATTACATGCCCTCTGAAAAGGCACATCAGACTACCCCACTCAAGATACATAGGCATTGGGTAGGAATCAACTGCTCAGTCATGTTAGAACTGACACACTCTGGACATACCTGTAGTGATAGCTGTCCTCAGTAATGGCACCTTCATGGGATTGCTACTAGGTGGATCCAAATTTTTACATGCTACTTTTAAGGCCTTGCTTCTTGTCCACAGAAAGGCCTGTAACTCATCCAAAACCAATTAGTCAGAGAAATAAGTGAATACTATTCATGTTGTCACCGTTTGGCAACTCAAATTGACCATATATAATGAAGTGTTGAGATTTTAGTACTTTAAATGGAAAAAAATATTAGATTGCACCATGCTGAGACAAACAGCTTTAATTCTGTAATATCATCAGTAAAGTTGAAAATAATTAAAAAATTGAAAATAAATTATTTCTATTATATTCAGCAGTTTGTTTTGGGAAATAGTAAGAAGACTGAAGTTTAAGGTAGTCAGTTCTGCTAAGTCATGACAAGACAAACAATATTTGCTTTTAAAGTTTAAGGACCTTTAAAGAAAATAGTTAAAGCACATTTGTTTTGCATGTCTTACCAATACTGTATTGTGACTCATTAATCTTGGGTTATTAATCTACAAGATCAATGTGTGCTCTCATTATTTTGGTTGCCCTTTGCAAAAAAAATACACTGTTTTTGCGTAGAGAATCAGAATTTGCTGGTGAAGCAGATAGCAGACTGAGTCAACTCTGGCACATGGGCATGATAAAGTAGTATAAAAGACCACAAAGCCTTTAAAGAAACATCTTTTAAACAGAGCAACAATAACAAGCAATTTTAGATGCATCCGAATTTAAGTCTTTAACTTGAGTACTTGAGATCAGGATGTATTTTAGTAGAAAGAATCTGTGGATCAGCTAGAAGTAGATCAAATCACTTAAAGTGTTCAAACAAGAGAGAATAACAAGGGTTTTAAGTTAGTGTGTGATAATGGTCTTACCTGCAATGGCATGGTCAGAAACTGAAGAACAGAATTTAAAAACCCAATTAATTCCATCTATAATAGCTAATCACTCTTCTTTCCCCAATAACTTTAGATTCAAACATAAACACTGGAACAGATCATTGATATAGAGTATACTTAGAACTATTTATTGACCCATTCCTGACATTACATTGAAATGAGAAATCTTTGAACTACGTGTACAGTGCAAAAAAATAAGAAAGAACAGAATAGTTAAAATGAGCCCTAAGAAACTATTGAAGTTATATTTGAAACAGTGTGTAGTGTTCCCATTTTTGTGTGCATCACCTTTGTCCACAGGTAATTGTGTTCTATTTACATCACTCTTAACAAGACTGAAATGATATTATGAACAGGAACAACTTTTGGTACCCCTATTCTGGATTTGTGCTAATTATGTGAAGTATTGTACAAACACATAGCAAGATGCTCTTAATTTACATCTTAACAGATAAGAGGGCTAACGGAAAACTGGTATTTGATGAGCTATAACATCCTAAATATCAGTTTGGCTGATAGACAAACAGGGAACTGAACTTCAATTGCAAGTCACAATTCTGTGTCTTTTGTATATGAGTATTCTGTCTCTAGAAGTAGTCCAAATCATTCAACAAAACGGTGTAGATCTTGGTACATTGGTATGTGAATCACACTGCATTCCATCATGTACACGGAATTGTAATGAAAGGTCTCTGTCACACTTTCTTGATGAAAATGCATTCATTGAACATCAACTGTAAGCTTAGTCAACAGCTTTCACAGTTCGGTAATCCAGCCAAATGGGCACTGGCTTCAATTTTCTTGTTTTTTGCCAAACAGTAGTTCACCAAATGTTAAATGTGTTTCTGGGTAACTGAGAAGAGAGTAGATTATTGTTGGGATGTTCCAACAGACTTTTCAGGGAACTTCAATATTCTGAGAGAAGGTGGAGCATCTGGAGGCTTATTTTCAAAATCCCAGAGAGGAAATGAGCTCCTGAAAGGGGGAAAAAAATCCCTCCGGGAAAAAAATCCCTCCAGAAAAAAATCCTCAGTCCTCATTTTAACCCTCCTAGGTTAAGGGCATAGGAGACCCTAATAAAATGTTCTTTTATGAGTAATGAACTTCTGGCATTTTTATAGAATATGGTGTGTACCGTTTTCTAAACTTCATTTAGGCTTTCCTGGTATCCAAATTTGAGTCAGGCACTCCATGCTTTAGATAACAATCCATTTCCAATTTATAGTACTACCTATATTATAAAAGGCCCATGAGCACTTGGTTTTCATCAGGTCCTTAGCATGATATTCTATTAACAAGTTCTGAATGCCTTGACAGCTCTCTGGGTGCACCCACCCCGAAACTCTGTGACATTGAGGGGACAAACCCTTACCATTAACTTTATGAATTTGTTGCTGCTATGTATTAGGAACACCAATGTAGAAGGAAGGAGTGTAGACAGATCTAGAAGTCTAAACATATGTAATTCAAAATTAAAAGAATCTTTACAGGAGTATGAAGGAAAAAAAGAACAACAACAAAAAAACCCAACAAAAACCTGCCCAAAATTCCCCTCCAAAACCCAAACCTAAAATGTGATAGCATTGCGTATAAGATGTTTCCCACAACTTTCATGATGTCTGAAAGTGGTTTCCTAAATTACCATAATAGTGTTAATTTGTCTTCATATGTTAATAAGTTAGGTATTAGAGATATAATTGCCTTCAAAGAAGTTTTTAACATATGTACTGGCTATGTCATCTGACTAATCCTTGCTAATCCTGAAAATTAAATATCTGTTCCATCATTCCATTAGGCAAAAAAGTTAAGTAGCTATTCCAGCGGTTTTCCATTGGGCATATCTCCCAGTATGTGACCCTTGTAATTTATTTACTCTTAGGTTTACAGAATGAGTCATGGTTCCAGTCACTCTCCTGCATACTGACCATCATGCAACACCATGAAGGAGAAACATATCTTTATTTTTAGATGTTGTCTTAAACCTGGCTGTCATACTTGATTATTTTACCCAGCGTATGGATACACTTGATGTAGTATGGAGCAATAGTCGTCTGCTTTACTATGCTGTAAACAGGGTCTGCACAGCTGCTAACTTTTAGAAGCAAATGTTCCTAAGAAAAACATCTTATCAATAAGAGTTTACATGCAAAAAGTACAAGCAGCATCCTACATATTAGACATACCTGTGTTGATATAGCCTCTATATGAACATCTTCTCTGCAACAGAAGTATGTTAGAGTAGATACTTACATTTCTATCAGTATAGAATTGAATGTTTTACTTCACACAACCTACCTAATCCATTACATCACTGAGATGAAAGGAACACTATAGAAGTAATATTCCATTAGCTTTTACACTTCACTTTTGTTTGTGGCTACTCTGTGAAGATCTGAATCCAGGCCACAGCCCATTTGTTCAGAGAAGAGCACTGGACTTTGAATGTTTTCCATCATTCAGTTTTGCAGACTAACTGATAAAAGATTTATATTAATTTCCTCAAAGAAATTTTAGCATATGGAAAATACAGAGTTGTGCTTCTATATTGGCCTCAGATTTATTTTATTTTTTTGATTGGTTGTAATTGCACACAGTGCTGCTATTCCAGGACACAGCTCAAATCAGTAGCATCTTAACAAGCAAAACCCTAACGCAACAAACAATATGCTGCAAAATGCACATGCTTCTCTCTCTTCTCCAGTTGTATAGTTTTGACCCAAATCTGTAAAATCTTAATTGATTTGAGGCTCAGCTATTTAGAGACCATTTCTCTAACCATAGTATTCCAAAACAGTTGCATTCATTGAGCAATCAAACTGACCTCTCTTTACTCCAGCTGCATCATCAACTGTCCATTTCGAGTTAAACTCCAGAATAAATATTAGCCTGCTTTACCAAAATTGAAAACACAACTTTTCAAATTTGTTTACAAATAAATTAACTACAAGAAATTTTCTAACCATCTATCGAAGAAAGAGGAAACTTTTTATTTTATTTGCTTTCTTGTCACTGGAGAAACCTAGGCAAGAAACTTAAAAATTTAAGCATTGACAAGTTTTCTCTCAAATTCAACATAAGCCCATAAGCATCTGAATCCCTTTGTGTCTCCATTTATGCTCTGGGCATGCATTCAGCTGCCTGAATCTGTAGTTACATGGGCAGCCAAGCTCTTCTAATGGCTTGTGGCTGCCAAGAAAGGGAAGCTTTGCACTTCTCTAGCTTTCTCTCAGTTGCTCCCACTCTCCCTTCTTCCCCTCCCCACTTATTTCTAAAGCAGATAAACAAGGGATATGAAACTGAATTTATCACTTTCCAGACAACATCTGCTGGAGAGATAAACGACCGCTTTCCCCTCCTTCCATTTGTCACAGAGGAAAGAAATTGCTAGTCTCATGCTAGCTGCAAGCCAGTTCACAACTGTTTCATGTTGTTTTCCACATGTGAAGTATTAGCAGTGAAACTGAACAGCAAGTGTGGTTGTTTTGTCATGGACTTTAGTGGAAACAACTCAAAATTCTGTTTATCAGAAGATTCAGAAATTTGTGGGCCACTTAGTGTATTTACTGTTTTAAAATACCTGATTAACTTTTCAGATAAAGAAAAAGCACATTTTTTATCAGGAGTGTTTGAATTCAAAATATCTTTACAAAATTGAACAAATGCTTTTTACCTTCTATATTTAAAACATGGATCCATACCTAATCTGTTGTGGCATTCTTCATCATTTAACTGTCTTATTAATTTGTTCTCACATTCTGGTAATTAATATGGATTCAGCTGATTCCACAGGACTTGTAATGATTTCTTTATCTTTAAAAAAATTACGGTCTTGTACAGTTCTTACTATCATTGTTTAATTTTACTGTTAAATTAAAATACATTATTTCTTCATTTTTTTTCAAATTTACTGGCATTTCTACTTCTAAACCATATGCTTTTATCAGTGGAATGAGATGAACGAATTTGTAAATGTATGGATTTGATGAACATAAACTATTTTCTCTCTAAGGTTTCCTTACTATTTCTGTGAAGAAGTCAAGGCTTGTAAAATGTAGGTGGTTGAGGTTACTTAGTGATCACAAATTTCAGTCATTTCAAGCAAATGAAAACTGCAGTTGTAAAACATTACATTTTATCATTCTTGATTTAGAGAAGGCAGGGATCTGAGTCTACAGGTAAATGTTTTTATTTTCTTGCAGCATTTCTGTTCATTGAACAATTTTATTTTTGTTCATCCTTAAGCTGTTAAAATTTAAAATGGACAAAAAGTTTTGGATTAAAAGAAATGTTAGAGGATAAATTGACAGAAACTGCAGCATGGCTTTCGTAGTTGAGAAAGCTCAGGATGTGGAAGATATGGATCCCATTACTTTTTTCTTTCTGTGGGGTTTCGATCTACTTTCTGGTGGCAAAGTACCTTAATACTGAGTTAAGCCACATGTTAGGTGGAGTCTTTATTCCCCCCCTTGAAGCTGTTATACAAATTATAAAATACTTACATAGTCCTTGATTAGAGAATGAGATTTAGGTCTTAGACAAATTATAAGAAATTCATCTTCCCTGTACTTTTAACCCCTGTGATGACTTCATCAAGTACTCAAACAAGAACAATGATCATAAGAAAACCAGCAACCAATCCCTCATGACAGCCCCTCACCATTTCAAAATCTCTACTCAATATTAACTATCCATCAGCAGCTGGAGAGTGAATTTGCAAATCTTCTCAGACAGGTAGCACTGAAGTAGGTAAAATACCAACAATAGTCCCATGACCATTTTGCTCTGCTAAGAACTGAATTTCTTTTTGCATTTCTTGCAAGTACACAAAATGAAATGTACTTACATCAATGTACAAAGGATTGTACAAATAGGAAAATGTTACATAATTCGGAATAACTTAATTTCTTCAAACATAAAACAAAACAAGAGAACCAAAACCTATATTTACATTTAGGTCATTAATAGCCAAAGTTCTTACTATATTCTGAACCACAGACCGAACTCACACTGCCTTGCCTAGGATCTCATTTACTAGAAATAATACAGCTTCTTTGAAAGGTATTGGTTGAAAATTAATGTAAACTAAATCTTCTCTCCTTTCAGTTACACCAAGTAGCTGTGCATGTGCATACATATTCACAAAATGTCTACTCATATTTTTTAATTACTTGATTGCTTTTTTTCAGTAACAAACATTACAGGAAAAAATCTGCTCTATTCATATGGTGTAAATAAAGATTGAAGTTTGTTTTATAAATAACATGTAAATAACCAGTAACAAGTGAACTATGCATTCATGATAGGTAAACTGCAATATTAGACACTTAAATAAACATCTAGAAATTTCTAAACCACCTTCTAAAAGAGCTCCCAATGATATACCACACCAAGACAGTCATGCAGACACACACATACAGTTTCTCTCAGAGGCATGTTATAAATTCACACCCACACCACACACACACATTTCTATTTCTGTACTCTCCTACTGAAGATGTTGGTGCTTCAGGCTTATGTGTGCTCATGACAGTCCCTACAAAGCAACAAATCATATTCTCATGAGAAAGACCCCACCTCAAGTTCACACATGTACATCAGAAGTGTGGATCCCGACTTGCTGCACCCACACTGTCACTCCTCAAGTTAGATGCACACTGTCCATGACATCGAATGGAAGGATGGTCACTAAGGTCAAGGTAGAGACTGCAGTGTTTGCAGGGTGATTTCTGGCAGTGTCAAACCATGTTTTGACTGCTTCTTTATTGCTTTCTTCTCTCTCTTCACTGTTACAAATTTTCAAGCTTTTCTTGTACTTCTCAAGCTGACTCCTTTGTTTTTAAACTTTTTAGTGTGTCTGCTGGATGTCTTCTTTAACACTGTCTCCCTTTTAGACAATTTTGGATGTTTCACTAACACTCACTGTAATACTCACATCCTTGCCCTTATGTTGACTTCCTGGCCACTTTGCTGCAGGAAGGTTGGGAATTCTCTTACTGGGTCTTCTCATTTTCAATCACATGTAAATTTTCTGTTGCAGTGAAAATAATCACAAGTGATTAGAATGTATAATTTGTGAACAATGTTGAGGTTCTAGTGGTCTCCCAAAGTCATTAAGCATAAATAGTCTTAGGACATATGGGTTTTGGAGGAAGACGGAGAATTCAAAGTAACTGGAACTTTATTTGGAACTCTCAGTTAATGAAGTTGAACTTTACTGTAGTATTCCAATTAATGAATGAATAAATTTACATAGGCATTAATAAAGTTTATCTAATTAATCTTAGCACCATCTCTCTTAAAAATAATAACATATACTACACTAGCACACAGGAACTAACCTTGTTCATTAGAGAGATCTTTCTTCCAAATTTCCCCTTTCTTGTACTCTATTTTTCTTTCATTTTTTTATTAATTATATTGAATTATTCTTTCAGCTTGCTGGGAGAATTTTCTTCTTTCCCTCCTGTCTAAAAGCCAGAACTGGTAGTTCACTTCCAAAATAAAGTATAAACTTGGATACTTCAACATCCAAAATCATATAAAAATATAATATGTTTCACAAGGTGAAAACTTGTGAACAAACATGAAAACATGTAAAAACTTTGATAAAAAATGTACATGTTGTTTGTGGTTCGAACTCACCCTCTCACTAGATAGGAAGGGCTTTATTCTTAACCAGTCATTGGAGGTAGTTGAAATAGAAGTAATATCTTTCCAGAAAAAAAAATAAAAAAAATAAAAAGGAAGAAAAAAGATAATATTTTTTCTCACCAACAGCTTTTTGATTAATTCGGATTTTAATCAGGATTCATTTTTAGACACACAAACACTATTCAACTAGTGGCTTATTTTAAACACCTTTCCTATTTCTCATGTTGGAACCCTATTCTGCTGCTTAGAATCAGATGTAATTTTACATATTGATTACTTTTGAAGATACTTTCCCTTTAATCTCTAGGGATTTTTATCAACATTAACCCAGGCCTCTGGGTAAGGAACTGGATTTATACAGCTAATACTGAAGAGAATTGCTTCAAGGAATCTATGAGAAGCAAAAAGAATTTGTCATCAGCTTCTTGGTTCAGCTGACATTCTGGAAACTACTCATTCTGTCTAACAGCTTCTTTATCTTAAAAATAATGAAATATTGCTGTTCATTAAATATTTTATGATTAGTTAAGCTAAATGTATAGTAAGGAAACAGCCTTCTTAAAACAATGGGTATAAATTATAATATATGAACCATCAGCAGTTACGTATGACATGCATGACATGTCCATATTGTGGCATTAACTTGTCAAGAAGAGTTGATAAGGCTTGGACATATCCTCAGGTCCTGAGGGAACTGACAGATGAAGTTTCTAAGCCACTATCCATCATATTTGAGAAATCATGGCAGTCTGGTGAAGTTCACACTGACTGGAAGAGTGGAAACATAACCCCCATTTTTAAAAAAGGAAAGAAAGAAGACCCAGTCAGTTTCACCCCTGTGCCTGGTGAGATCTTGGAGCAGATCCTCATGGTAACTATGCTAAGGCACATGGAAAACAAGAAGGTGATTGGTGACAACCAACATGGCTTCACCAGACACAAATCATGCCTGACAAATTTAGGTGGCCTTCTATGAAGGGGTTTCACAGCTAGTGGATAAGGACAAAGAAACTGATGTCATCTATCTGGACCTGTGCAAAGCACTTGATACCATTGCACATGACATCCTTGTCTCTAAATTAGAGAGGCACGGATTTGATGTATGGATCACTCAATGGATAAGAAATTGGCTGGATAGTCTCAGTCAAAGAGTCAATGGCTTGATGTCCAAGTGGAGATCAGTGACGTGTGGTGTTCCTCAGGGATCAGTATTGGGACTGGTTCTCTTTAACATCTTTGTCAGTGACATGGATGATGGGATTGGGTGCATACTCAGGAAATTTGCCGACAACACCAAGCTGTGTGGTGCAGTCAACGTGTTGGAGGGAAGGGATGCCATTCAGAGGGACCTTGACAAGCTTGAGAGGTGGTCCCATGCAAACTTCATGACGTTCAACAAGGCCAAATTCAAGATCCTGCACCTGGGTCAGGGCAATCCCGTGCACAAATACAGGCTGGGTGAAGAATGGATTAAGAACAGGCCTGAGGAGAAGGACTTGGGAGTGTTGGTTGATGAGAAGCTCAACCAGCTCTGTGTGCTTGTAGCTCAAAAAGCCAATGAGATCCTGGGATGTATCAAAAGAAGTGTGACCATCAGGTCAAAGGAGGTGATTCTCCCTCTCTAGTCCACTCTCATGAGATCCCACCTGGAGTAGTGTGTCCAGGTCTGGAGTCCCCAGCATAAGGAGGACATGAAGCTGTTGGAGCAAGTCCAGAGGAGGGCCATGAAGATATAAACTATAAACTTGGTGAATTAATTCTTTTCCAATATCTTGATGATCATTATTTAGGCAAATACTCCTCCAACCCCAAAAGCACTCAGATTGAAGATCTATCTTTTCTTATTTAATATTCATGTGAGATCGTTCTTTGATAACGCATGCAAGACAGGATACTCCTTTTACAGTATTTAAAACATGGATTAAATCTTCTTCAAACCAAATAGTAATAGAAACTGTTACTCATACAGCAGTGGAACATTCAAGAGGAAATAAGCTGGGGAAGAAAATGAAAAATGCCATAGACATAATTTTCTTCTTTTTTTACTGTCATAGTCGAAGTAGTAATTTGGAGAGAATAATGATTCTATGAATTATGCACGTTTGATGATGTCTAGAAGGTACAGTGAGTTTAAAGAAGCAGAAGGAATTTACCTTATGCTCATAATTTGTTACCAGTACATTAGCAAATTAAAAGAAGACACATGAGAAATAGAAATATGAAGTTGAACAGACGTTTTGTAGATCAAGAGTATAGACAGAGACCTGTGAGTCACAAAATACTAGCAGGAGACAATTTCACAATAGGATAGACAATTTCATGAGAAACAATTTCACAGGAATACAGAGGCAGAAGATGAATTATCCATTCACATCCCTTTTAAAAGTGACAAAGAGAATAAATGGTAGGAACAAAAAGGAAAATTAAGAAGAACATAGGAGTAATAACCTGAGTGACAAGGGAATCCCAACACCAGTAGCAGCTGAGATGCCAGTAACTCTGACATCTGGCTGGAAGTTTTGATCAGAAGGATGAGTGTGGCTTTCTTGGAGACTAACTCTGTCTAAATGGCTGACTCCAAAACTGGGATGCCACATTCAAATTGCCTATGTGAAGGGTCTTGATTTTGTCCAGATCACACTGAGGCATTGCCTGGAGCAGCGGTAGCTGACGTTGGTCAGAACAACACCAGAAGACATGCTAACAGATAAACAACACAGGCAATCTTGAGCCAGTGTCTGACATCATGCCTTGTCCCTGTTTAATGTAATCGTTGACATCTAGACTTCACTTCACAGAATTGTTGATACAGAAGCCAATTACAAAAGATCTGGTCTGCAACTGGAAGATAAAAATTAAGAATAATATCCATAGTTGGAAATTCATTTATATGGAGAATAAAAAGTAAAGTAACAGCTGAAGGAAGATAAACATCTGTAAAAAATACATAGATAGAAAAAATGCTTAGAATAAATGGAAATTGAAAAGTTATTAAGAAGGACAGAACAATTGTAGAAAATATTTTTTTGCAAACTGACTGGTTTAATTAGATCATGCAAAGCAGTGAAAGTTTATCTCCTCAACTGGAACAGGTGCATTTTTTTATATTATAGTCTCTTATCTTTCTAAATTTTCTTTGATACTGATACTATGTAGAATTTGTCCTTCATTCATTCTTCCAAATCCCACATATGTTTGAAATCCTACTCTTATCATCCACATACCATAGTGAATCCCACAGAATCCTAGGGGTTGGAAGGGACCTCGAAAGATCATCTAGTCCAACCCCCCTGCCAGAGCAGGGCCACCTAGAGTACATCACACAGGAACACATCCAGGTGGGTTTTGAATGTCTCCAGCGAAGGAGACTCCACAACCTCTCTGGGCAGCCTGTTCCAGTGCTCTGTCACTCTCACAGTGAAAAAGTTTCTCCTGATATTCACATGGAACCTCCTATATTCCAGTTTACAACCATTGCCCCTTGTCCTATCATTGGTCATTACTGTAAAAAGCTTTGCTTCATCGTCCTGACCTTCACCCTTTACATATTTGTAACCATGGATGAGGTCACCCCTCAGTCTCCTTTTCTCCAAGCTAAAGAGACCCAGCTCCCTCAGCCTTTCCTCATAAGGGAGATGTTCCACTGCCTTAATCATCTTAGTGGCTCTGCGCTGGACTCTCTCAAGCAGTTCCCTGTCCTTCTTGAACTGTGGGGCCCAGAACTGGACACAATACTCCAGATGTGGCCTCACCAAGGCAGAATAGAGGGGGAGGAGAACCTCTCTTGACCTACTAACCACCCCCTTTCTAATGCACCCCAGGATGCCATTGGCCTTCTTGGCCACAAGGGCACATTGCTGGCTCATGGTCATCCTCCTGTCCACCAGGACCCCCAGGTCCCTTTCTCCTACACTGCTCTCCAGCAGGTCAGCCCCCAGCCTGTACTGGTGCATGGTGTTGTTCTTCCCCAGATGCAAAACTCTGCACTTGCCCTTGTTGAATTTCATTAAGTTTCTCCCCGCCCAACTCTCCAGCCTATCAAGGTCTCGTTGAATGGCAGCACAACCTTCTGGTGTGTCAGCCACTCCTCCCAGTTTAGTGTCATCAGCAAACTTGCTGAGGATACATTCTGTACCCTCATCCAGGTCGTTGATGAAGATATTGAACAACACCGGTCCCAGTACCGACCCTTGAGGGACTCCATTAGTCACAGACCTCCAATTAGATTCTGTTCCATTGACTACAACTCTCTGACTTCTTCCCTTTAACCAGTTCTTGATCCACCTCACTACCTGATCACCAAACCCATACTTTATCAGCTTATCTACGAGGATGCTGTGGGAGACAGTGTCAAATGCTTTACTGAAATCGAGATAAACCACATCTACCACTCTACCATCATCTATCCACCTAGTTATTTCCTCATAGAAGGCTATAAGGTTGGTCAAACATGACTTACCCTTGGTAAAGCCATGTTGACTGCTCTTAATGACCCCCTCATCCTTGATATGCCTAGAGATAGTGCCAAGAACAAGTTGTTCCATCACCTTTCCAGGGATGGAGTTGAGGCTGACTGGTCTATAGTTATCCGGGTCCTCCTTCTTGCCCTTCTTGTAGACTGGAGTGATATTTGCTATCCTCCAGTCCTCAGGCACCTCTCCTGTTGCCCATGACTTACCAAAGATGATGATATTGAAATACGTTTAAATGTGATTTGACTTAAGGTTCAAATCTAACACTTGACACTACTATGTTGAGCAGTTACTGGCTCATTTGCTCTAAGATATACTTACTTGAAAAATTCAGGTCTGTGGGGATAGCAAACTTGAACTGTTTGACCTTGGTCAATAGGCTGCAATTGACTGAGCATGTTGGCAGTCATCCACGGAATTAGTCATAATGTCCTGTTGACCCAGTTTGAATCCTGTGTTGAGATTATACATGCTGTATTATTTGGATTCAGTTTAGGGCTGGGGAATACCATTTCCAATTTATGCAAGTTTTAATTCTGTTTTCTCAGCTGTTGACTAGCTGTCTCCCTACTCCTTTTATCTTGAGAAATTCATTATGTTCTATTTTGATGCTTTTATTTGGTGTTAGGCATAGGTTTACATTTCTTTGCCAATACTACATTCTAAGCCTCACAAAAAATCCTCTCACAGGCTCTCTGAGAACCCAGTGTGGAGGCTACTAAGACATTTCACGAGTACATCAATCCCCCTTCCAATAGAACAGGGTTGGGATTTTTCTGTGTTCTTTAGCCCCCATGCTATTTATTCTTTTTTTCTTCACCAGTCTAAACACCTTGTCAGTTGGTCATAGTGTAATTCAACTGCAAATTAATAACAGCATCAGTGACTAAAATTGCACTAGGTGGTATGTGAGACCAGGGCATATTCTGCCTTTCAGCTTCCTCAATATCTGTTTAAAATCCAGAATCAGTTAAGTCCTGGAAGAAATACAGAAGGATCTGGTAACTTTTTTGATAGGCGCAGCTTAACTCTATCACGTTTACTCCTTGCTCACATACACAAGCCCTGGCCCTCATCGGGATTTCAGTCACTCTGTTATCTTTTGAATGGACAACACAGCAGGGCATAAGCAATGCAGGAGGTTCCTGAAATGTGTTGATGATAACTTCCTTCTCCAAATGATAGAGGAGCCAACAAGGAGAGGTGTTATGCTGAATCTTGTTCTCACCAACAATGAGGAGCGGGTGGGGAACATGTAGCTCAAGAGATGTCTTGGCTATGGTGACCAGGACATGGTGGAGTTCAAGATCCTTAGGTAAGTAAGAAGGGTGAACAGGAAACATACTATCCTGGACTTCAGGAGAGCTGACTGTCCTCTTCAGGACCCTGTTTGGTAGAGTACCATGGAATAAAGCCCTAGAGGGAAAAGGAGCACAACAAAGCTGGTTAATATTCAAGGGTCGCCTTGTCCAAGCTCAGGAGAGCTGCATCTTAACAAAGAGGAAGTCAAGAAAAAACACCAGGAGGCCTGTATGCAGAAAGCTAGCTGTATTAAAAGAAGCATGACCAGCAGGTCAAGTGAGGTAATTTTCCTTCTCTACTCTACTCTCAGGAGACGCCACCTGGAGTACTGTGTCCACTTCTAGAGACCCCACCATAAGAAGGACATGGACCTGTTGGAGAGAATCCAGAGGAGGACCATAGAGATGATCAGAGGGCTGGAGCACCTCTCCTATGAAGGCAAGCTGAGAGAGTTTTTGTTGTTCAGCCTGGAGAAGAGAAGGCTCTGGTGAGACCTTCTAGCAGCCTTCCAGTACCTGAATGAGGGACTACAGAAAAGATGGAAAGATACTTTTTATGAGAGTGTGTAGTGATAGGACAAGGGGGCAATGGTTTCAAACTGAAGGAGGGTGGATTTAGATTGGATATTAGGAAGAAATTATTTCCTGTGCAGGTGATGAGACACTGAAACAGGTTGCCCAGAGAAGTTGTGGCTGCCCCCCCTCTGGAAGTGTTCAAGGCCAGCTAGGATGGGATTTTGACCAGCCTGGTCTAGTGGGAGGTGTCCCTGCCCATGGCAGGGCAGTTGGACTAGATGATCTTTAAATTCCCTTCCAATCAAATTGACTTTATGATTCTACAATTGTGTATGATTTTTATGGATTTCTGATATATTTTCCCTTAATATTCCTGTCATGTTAATTCCTTTTTCTGTCTAAATCATAGAATCATAGAATCATAGAACGTGCCAAGTTGGAAGGGACCCTTCAGGATCATGGAGTCCAATTCCTGACCCTGTGTATGACACCTCAAGAGTCACACCATGTGTCTGAGAGTGTCATCCAAACACTTCTTGAACTCAGTCGGGGTTGGTGCTGTGACCACTGCCCTGGGGAGCCTGTTCCAGTGCTCAATCACCCTCTGGGTGAAAAACCTTTTCCTGATATCCAACCTAAACCTCCCCTGATTCAGCTTCCTACTGTTACCCTGAGTCCTGTCATTGGTCACAGGAGTGAAAAGATCAGTACCTGTCCTTTCTCTTCCCCTCTTAAGGAAGCCATAGACTGCAATGAAGTCACCCCTCAGCCTCCTCTTCACTAGGCTGAATAGTCCAAGATCTCAGTCACTCCTCATAAGTCATCTCTTTTAGACCCTTCATGATCCTTGTGGCCTTCCTCTGGACATGCTCCAGTAGTTTGATGTCCTTTTTGAACTGTGGTGCCCAAAACTGCACACAGTACTTGAGGTGAGGCCGCACTAGTGCAGCGACGACCTGAACAATCACCTCCCTTGATCAGCTGTCCACATTGTGCTTGATGCACCCCAGGACACGATTGGCCTTCCTGGCTGCCAGAGCACACTGCTGACTCATACTCAGCTTGCTATCAACCAGGATCTCCATACTGGGGATCCCCAACCAAGATCCATACTGATAACTCATCTACTCTATTTCGAAAGCCATACTTCAAGCCCTAATCCCCTTTAACATATTTTTATTTTATCCCCAGTTCTGGTCAATATCCTGATACAGTGGCTCACTCTGTCCCATGCATCTAACTCTGAATATTCTTCCAAAACTCTGATGTTATCTGGGTCTATTTTTCTCTTGTACTGAGGAGTTCGGGAATTGATTCAGCACTCCAGGTGTGGCCTCACCAGTGCCAAGCAGAAGGAAAGGATTAGTCACCTCCCTCAACCTGCTGGCAAAACTTCTCCATTAGCTTACCATTAGCCTTCTTTGCTGCAATGTCACATTGCTGGCTCATGTAAGAAAGACAGACATACATATGTGATATGTACTCATGTACAAAACATGCTCATAAGTACATGAACCCCCCATGGCAGGAAGGTTGGAACTAGATCCTTTGGTTTGGAACCCTTCCAACACAAACCATTATATGAACCTATGAATCTACATATGTACTCACATGTACTTATGTAAGAAAGACAGACATACTGAAAGACATATGTAACTCATAATGCCCACATATTAGTTGCTTTTCTCAGACTGTTTTTTGTTGTTTACACTGGGTAGACACTCAGGCCCTGTCTAAAATTATTTGCAAGCTGCTTTTTAAAAGATTAAATATTGGATTATTTTCTCAAATTAGTATAACAGCTTTAGATAACAACTTTAAAGACCTTGTTTAGCCCCCTGAGGGGACCTTCAAAATTTAAGTGCGGGAAGTCTACAAACAGCTATAATTCCTGCCTATGTTAAAGGATTTGTTCAAAACCCTTGAGGAAGAGTTCACTTGAAATGGTGGAACTTCTGCAAGATTTTATGATTATTCAGAACACTGAATTTTGACTATTCTATAGCTAGCTATATATATATATGAATTATAAACCTTGAGTTTTACAATTTCAGACCAATGTATCTTATTTTTGGCTTCAGCTTTTGGAAATTGTCAATAGCTGGAAAGTGATTGAGATGATCATTTATGTCTTAAGATCAAGATAAGGCCTAGGGAAATCTATATTTTGTAAAATTCTGGATCTGAGACAGTTTACTATTTGTAAATTTTAGCAAGTAGCACTTTTGCCCCCAATCTTCGCCTGAAGAAGCAGAACATTATTTTGCTGTTTTACGTGGACATTGTGATGGTGAACAACAGAGAAAGGAGCATTTGGATTATGAAGCACACATAAGTGTACTTATGTGGTACCTGTAAGTTTCTCCTTAGAAATAGATAGATAGATAGATAGATAGATAGATAGATAGATAGACAGGCAGATAGATGGATAGAGTAAATCCACATACAAAATTTTATCTGGCCATGGGAGTTTGCCATGGAAAGAAGCAGAAGAAAATACTGAGATTTAGAAGAGGTGAATACCTTAATGATTTTTTGTGTTTACAGTAAATATATGGTATTTTGTTTAGGACAAATCAAAGCAGGTATGTTATACTTTCATGTATAGAAGAGGTAGCAATAGTCCCTGAGTAATGTTTTTTGGACAGGATAAAAAATTCTGATCTGTTGTCAGAATGAAGATAATTGGAACTTACTATTTTTCTCTGGCTGTTCTAAAAGGATCCAGGGCAAGTGAAGAAATATATTTAGATATTTACAAATATAACTAAAATTTTATAAAAATAATGACACAGAAAATTTATTTTGTTAAAATTAATGAGTCTTAACATGGAAATCATGGAAAATTATGTAGTAGAAATAATTGAAAAAATCCTTGAAATGTGTCATTTATCTGTGTGGTGGAAGGAGCTGAAATTGATACTGCAAGGAAACATTTCAAGCTTTAAAGCATTATCTCTCCAATGGCAGAATCACTGACTGATTTGATATACAAAAGATAACTTTAAGAAGGAAAAAAAATCTTTGTCATGGGAAGAGTTTAAAAAGGAGTTATCAAGTATCTTCAGTGTCTACAAGATGTCTTTTTTCTAATGCAAATTCTTTACTTGTTACAATAGGAAAGAAGAGATGTAAGAGGAAAATGGCGGGGAAAAAAACTCTGTTTGATATGTTAATATCAAGTTTGAGAAATCATAGCTGTGGGTTTAGAAGTGTTTTTCTCAGTTGTAATTAAAACAGTTATAATAGCAAATCTGGTAAATGGTAACTGATTCAAGATCTGACAGCTCAGGAACGCTCTAGATGCCAGCCACTGGTGCAGCATCTTTCACCGTGATGTAGGGCCTCACTTTTTGAAACTTTCAGCTCCAAATCCATTTCTAAGACCTATAAAATCTCCCCAACAATTAATTTATATGCCTTTAGTGGTCCTTCTCTCTTTCTGGCACATAAAACAAGTACACTATTATTTGCACATGGATTTCCTTGCCATGGGACCTTCTATTTTTCATAAAACCAGAGGGAAAAAAATATGCACATCTGACCTATTCCAATGTCCTGCTCAAAGCAAGGCTTAGATACATTTGGACACCACAGGTCATCAAGAAAACCAACAGACCCAAAATTATATGTCTGCCCTTCCTTAAGAGTTCTGGGAAAATTTGCACACCAGTTTTTCCAGAAATTCTTACAAGGCCTGTTGGTTAGTCATTGAGAAAAAGCATCTTAGATTAGATTCTGTATTTGAAGAAGAATTCTGTCTTCTTGGTGCTACGACCAATGTATTCCTCTTTTAATACTTCTCAGTGATGAACCAAGAAGGTTGTCAGTTCAGCTGTCAGTTCAGCTGACAGCTCAGCTGTCAGTTCCAAGAAAATATCTCTGCAAAAAAAATCTCTGCACCAAAATCATGTTTTGGTTTTCAAAACCATTTCCTCAGAGGACTATAAAAAAAATTCTAGTTATTTTGAAAAAAAATTGCTTTGGCTTTCATCATTCAGTATTTGAGAACCTTTAGGATGTCACCCAGTCTGTGGCCACTGCACTAGGGAAGTTTTCATTTGACCTCATACAGATATTCTTACTCTTTCCTAAAATTTCATTGAGCACGTACACACCAGCCCATAATAGGTCTGAATATCATATTAAGAACAATAATTATGAAAACTAGTTTGATGGCTTGAGGTTTTTCCTCTCAATGAATACTAAGATTAGTAAGGGGACTTGCTTGTTTCCTGTGTTGAATGTTTATTTACTGTCATCTAAGAAGACCATTGTGAATGTAGCTGACTCTCAGATGACAACCATTTAGATTCCAATAATTTAGATTTACATCTTTGGCATATGTAGTGGCCAAGCCACCTGCCATGGTAGGTGAAAAATCACAGTGACCAGGTGAAGTCCCTAGCAACTAGAAAAAGTGGAATAGTACACCCATTTTTTAAAAGGGGAGTAAGGAATATCCTAGGAACTACCAACTTGTCAGCTTCACTTCTGTGCCTGGGTATAACATGGCACAGATCCTCCTTGAAGCTATTCAAAGGCACATGGAGGACAGGGAGGTGATTCAAGACAGTCAGCATGGCTTCACTGAGGGCAAGTCCTACTTGACCAACGCAGTGGCCTTCTGTGATGGAGTCCTAAATCCATGGACAAAGGGAGGGCTACAGATATCATCTACCTGGACTTCTGTAAGACATTTGACAGAATCCTCCATTACATTATTCTCTCTAAAATTAGAGAGATATGGATTTGACAGGTGGACTGTTCAGTGGGTGAAGAATTGGTTAGATAGTCTCATCCAGAGTGTGGTGGTCAATGGCTCTATGTCTTGATGGACACTATTAACAAATGGTGTCCCCCAGGGACACCTCCATACTGTTCAACCTTTTCATTAATGACATAGACAGTGGGCTTGAGTGTACCCTCAGCAAGTTTGCAGATGACACCAAGCTAAGTGGCGCAGTTGACATGCCTGGAGGACAGGATGCCATCCAGAGGGACCTAGACAAGCTCAAGAAGTGGACCCAGGAAAATCTCATGAGGTTCAATAAGGAAAAGTGCAAGATCCTGGACTGAGGCGGGGGCAACCCTTGGTATCAATACCAGCTGGAGGATCAAGGGATTGAAAGCAGACCTGCTGAGAAGGACTTGGGGGTACTGGTAGATGAAAGGCTGGACATGAGCTGACAATGTGCCCTTGCAGCCCAGGCAGCCAACCATATCCTGGGTTGCATCAAAAGAACTGTGACCAGCAGATCAAGGGAGGTGATTCTGCCCCTCTGCTCTGCTCTGGCAAGACCCCTCCTGGAGTACTGTGTCCAGCAGTGGAGCCCTTACCACAGGAAGAACATGGACTTGTTGGAACGAGTCCAGAGAAGGGCCACGAAAGTGAACAGAGGCTTGGAACACCTGTCCTATGAGGAAAGGCTGAGAGAGTCAGGGTTTGACCTGGACAAGAGAAGGCTCTGAGGAGGCCTCATTGTCACCTTTCAATATCTAAAGGACACCTATAAGAAGGATGGGGACAGGCTTTTTAGCAGAACCTGTTGTGACAAGGGGTAATGTTTTTAAACTGAAGGAGGGTAGATTTAGGTTGGATATAAGGAAGAAGTTTTTCACCATGAGAGTGATAAAACACTGGAACAAATTGCCCAGAGAGGTGGTGGTTTCCCCATCTGTGGAGACGTTTAAGGTCAGGTTACATGGGGCCCTGAGCAACCTGGTCTAGTGGGGGATGTCCCTGGACATGGCAGGGGAGTTGGACTAGAAGACCTTTAAGGTTCCTTCCAACTCAATTGATTCTGTGATTCCATCAAGAAGCCTTGCTCCTGCTGAAAGGTACCTCTTCAGAAAGTACAATATGACTTAACTGAATGTCATTCATTAAATTACCATTCAAGAGAAAAGTTACTTCTCTGGTATGTTTACACCCTTTTTTTTCAAAGCTGTGAGCCACTATGTCCCTGTTCCCCAAACCTCGTGTCCAGCTTGACAACATATAAAGTCAAAATCACCTTACTCACCACTCAGAATTTCTGTTTATCAGCATTTTACACTATGGCAAGGTTAGGAAATCCTATTATTTCCTCTTGAAAATCTTTTTAAGCCCTTGTTGTACATGGTACATTGTGCTATGCAAAAGGCTGATCTCCAGAGGAAGGATGAAACTTCTCTATTTGGACTTCTAACAAAGAGTAGGAGGAAACATTCTCAAAAAAGAAAAAAAAAAAGTAATCATGAGACAATTCAGTACCAGCTGTAATGAACATGAGACCCTTCAATCCTATAGACTGAAAATGGCATTTTGCCTCTTTCTCCAACAGTGTGGAAATGGGGCTTTTGAGAGAGGTACTATCTAACTTTAATTTGGTTACACCTGCAGCATACTAATTCACTGAGCAGTAACTCAAAGTTACATAACATTATCCTTTAGTTTCTTTCTAGATATACTAATACTAACAACTGGCTATTGAAGGGTTATTTTAACTCTTTTGTGTGTGTAAACACCACAGTATGTTATGAAGCCAATACATTAGTCTACTGTCCAATGTTATTTTCATTGCAAGAAAAACTGTAATTTTTTTCAGTGGGCAATGTATTACCCTTACTTCATTCACTGTCATAGTATTGACTAATGACCCAAGGTTTTCTTACTCTTTTTTATCTGTTTGCCCTAGTTCTGTCACTGACCCTAAAAGACAATATGAAAAAGTGGGACTTGCTACTGGGAAATATACCATGAAAAATTGATTTTTTTTGTTCCCTATCACTCATTCAACTTGAATGGAGTTACTTCAAATTCATGAAGTAGTGTGAGAAGCAGAATTTAAGCTTATCCTTTTTTTCCTTGAGCTTTGCTGTTAGCCTCACTACTTTTTCAGTACTAGATCAGAGAAAAAGAAAAAAGCAAACTGAATAGCTAAATAAAAACTCCTAAACTTCTTAATCATGCTGTAATTACTGGCAGCAGGCAAAACATGAAAGTTTATATCCCATATATTGTAGTGTAACAGGTTTCCATTTTAACCTCTGGACTAAGAATACAGAAATTGTGTGTCTTAAGGACAGGACTCAGAGAGAAGAATTTATGGCAATAATCACAGATCAGATGCCCTCTAGGAATTGCCCTCTCTGCTAAAAAGAAAAAGATACTAAGTAAATGTACTTATCACTTTTTGTGTGTCATGGCAAGAAAATTAATAAAGCATCTCAATAGCTGTGTAGTCTTTTGAAGACCAAGGAGAGAAGCTTGACTAGAGAAAGGAAACAATATCTTGGTTTTCTGTTTGAGTTGTGTCTAGGAAAAATTGTCTTAGGAAAAATTTTTTACAGAAAGGGTGGTCAGGCATTGGAACAGGCTGCCCAGGAAAGTGGTAGAGTCACCATCCCTGGAGGTGTTAAAAAAATATTTGGGTGTTGCCAGTGGGGCATTATTTAGTGGTGGACTTGGCAGTCCTGGGTTGATGTTTGGACTTGATGATCATGAAGGTCTTTTCCAACCAAAGTGATTCTATGATTCTGTGATTCTAGACTTTAACTTTTTCAAGTGTTTTTTTTTTAAGAAAGGAAGATCAGTGAGGGAAGGGATGTCAGTCAGAAAGGAGTGAAGAGGAAAAGAAAGGAAGAGTGGAGAATAGCATCAGTGGGAATAAGACTGAAACAATGACTTGAGGCAGAATGGTGTGAGCTGGAACAAATAGCTAGGAAATACCAAGGGTGTTCAGTCTGAAAATTATATATACCTTAATCATGACACATCATCCATGAAGGCAATCACTGGCTAAGACACAGGGGGACAGGCCACCTTCACCTAACCCGGAACACGAGCAAGTAGCCGATTATGTTACTTGCTTGACACCTGCCCTGGATATTGTTGGTGCATGAAGGTCTCCAGGCCAGCAGTAAGCTGCAGGCAACAGAATTACATTTCTGATATTCATATTTTTCTATTTTAGAGACTCTCTGATTAGCATGGGAAGATAGGGGAAAGAGAAAAATGAGAAATAGCTGTGTAAAATTTTCCTTTAAGAGTTATTCTCAAGCCTCATTGAAAGTATCCTGACAGGACTGGACTTTATTTAACACTTTACATAAAGTGTGAAAACAGCTACCCTTAGGTTTTCTTATTTTTTTTTTTATTTTTTTTTTTACATCAGGTATCCATTTCAACCGTTACAGAGAGAAGCAACAGCAAAAACAAAGAAAAGAATGTCATCATGTCATCTATGACCTGAGCCTGGGATTTGGAGCTAAGGATTTATGGCAAAAATTCCAGTTCCAGGGCCCTCTAGGACCATTCTTAGACCTGACACCTTTGCTAAAAAGAAAATAGAAATAACAGACTGTCAGAGCAGGACTGAAGAAGTAGCCTTGATATCAACATCTTTAGCTTAATTAAGACAGGTCCTGCTGAATGTGTTAATCTTTGGCTGGCCATTGTGGATCTTATTTTGCAATACCTTAGGCATAACACTGGCTATCTTCTAGGAACCTTATGGAATCCTATTTCACTCTTTCTCTGGATGTCTTTGAGAAGAAACCTTCTATTATTTCTTTTGACGTCTCCCTTCAAGGCCTAGTTGACATATTATATGTGCCCACACCCAAATACAGACAGTCTTTGGATAATGTCTCACATATAGGACTACAGCAATCATCTAGGCAGGACAGAAAACCATTTTAGCAGGCAGAATTCAAGGAAGCTAAAAGTTGGGGTTTTTTCTAATATATTTGTGACTTCTGCTGTTATAAAATAAAAGAGGAAAACAACAAAGAACACTTTACTGGTCTCATTTGCTTATACATGTCCCTAGCAGACAGGTGTACTTTATACACTGAGCTGATTTCATGAACAAATATGCATTTTTTCCCTAAATATTAAACAAGTACAGACAGTTCTCAAGTATGAAAAAGATGTCTTTACCTCTCCTGATAAAAAAAAAAATAAACTTAGATAATTAAAAAATGCTAGAAATTTCAGATGTCTGTCTTTGTAGATCACACTGGAATCTGACTTTCAAGTCAACTGTAGAGAAAACTGATTCAATGATTTAGGGATTAAGATTTTTGATTAAACTCACTGTATGTTTTCTTGCTTTTACCTAACACTTAAGATTGTCCATGTCCAGGAATAATTTACCTGCTTTCCTTCAACTTTCAAAACTGATAATCTGACCTATAAAACACATAGTCTGATTGCTAGAGCCCTGCATCATCTACCAGAAACACATAAGCGAAGAGAACATAGTAGTGAAGGCTAAAAGTCATGCATATTTGAAAGTAACACAGGCTCCTCAAAACTACCAGAATGTAAACTCCAGACTCTTTTGTCATTTAGATATTTTTTAAAAAAATTAATAAAAGTTAATACAAGTCATACAGTAAGATAGGAACCACTGAATCTGAGCTCACAAGGTTTATGAAACTCAAATAACTGATCTGTTTTCATTTGCTTTTAAATTCAATTTTTCTATTGTGATACCTAGTAAATTCTATATAGATAAACAACAATGAATAAAGAGTACAGTTATGTTTACAGCAGAGGCTTTCTGAAAAATGTATGTGAGAAGAGAAAAGTGTGTTTATGTACTAAGCTGTATCACAAAAGAAGAAACAGTTTTTAAGAGAGGGGGCCCATTCTGTGTTCATCATATTACTTTCAATGTGTTAGTAGTTTTGTTACCTCTTACAAGACAATGAAACTTGAAAATGAAAAGAAATTTTTTTTTTTAATCTAAGAACAAATTATATTCTTCTCTCAAGTAACGATATTTATCTTAAAACTGTGGTAGCTGTTTTGCTGCTATGTCAGGTTTGTCACCTTTTCATACAAGTCTCCTCATTTTCAAACTAGTCTTGATTTATGGTTCTTTGAGCACTTCAGGTAAACTTGATAGTTCACTTACACTTGAACTTTACTTTCTTCAAAGTGATGCTGTCACTATTAAACAGATTTTGCCAAAGAATCAAATTCTTCAGACACATTATACCAATTAGTTTTTTCCCTTTAACTGATATCCATTTTAGAAACCTTCCTGTTACTTCTATATATCTTTAATTTAGTGATTCTAAGTAACACAAAACTCAGTATGAAGAAGAAAATTAGTAGTTTGGGGTAGTTTTACTTAAAATTAATCAATGCTGCTTGCAACTTTACATTTTTACCATTTAATTTAGGTTAGATAAGCAAATTTCATTAATAAAGGATTTAGTTTCATGTTTTATTGTATTACAATTCATCTTACTTCTGATGTCTTTTAGACTTCGATATTTTTAAGGCTTGAAACAGATGTACATTTAAAGGCTACAAAAATATTTACCAATTTAAAATTTTATTCTAGAAATTTTAAAAAAGTCATTGATTATTCATGTGCGCTTATTGATAAAAGATACCTAATGAGAAAACAATGAGCTAAAGGGAGGAAAATAGTCTAAAAAACAAAGTGCAGAGTGGTTTAAGAAACAAAAAAATGGACATGTGTTTCACAATTCAACAATATACCCAAGTTCCTTCTAAACAAGCTCCTGACATACCAGGAACAGTTACAGAACAGGACAAATTTATTCTGCTGATGGTAGCTAGCATTGCACATTGCAGATAAATCCAAAAATGAGAAAGAAAATAATTCTATAAAATATCTATGAAATTTCTCATTGTCAATGCTGAGATGTTTATAATTGCTCAAAAGATATATTTTTTCCTTTGTAATGTGATTTACTTATCTGATTTCAGCAAATCTGTTCAGTGCAATGGAAGTGGTATTTTGCTCCTTAGTTTCAGTGGGAAAAGGAGACAATAATGTAACAGTGAAAATAGTGAAGAATATGAAATATAAATTCATTTGTCATGACCATATTTGCTCATATTTCTCTTTTATTGTCTCTATTCAAAAATCCCCACAAATTTAAACATTTAATTCAATAGGCATGTGAAAATACAATGGAAAAACAGGTTAGAAAGGAATCTGGGGATTGAATTTATAACGCATACAGGTTCCTCTACCAGGAAGAATACCTACATTTTAGGAAGGCACATTTAGCTTTTTACCTAGTGAATGTATTTTAAGAAAAAAGAAGAACCTGTAAGTATAATGTAAAATCATTCAATATCAAAATAATAAAAAGCTTGATTCCATTGTGGAACCACATAAGACTCATCACAGAAATAGGGTCAAATATATATCTTCCATTCCTAATTTTCTTAAAAAACCCCACAATGGATAACAGCATTCACTCCTTGGTTAGAATTTAATGTCTTTTATAATAAATTCCTTAACATATATTTTCTAGCCTTCAGTCTCCTACCAATTTTATTTGCATCTCCTTCAGCAGCCTTCCACACAATAGCGTTGTTTGATGCCTAGTCTATGTATTTTGTTATTTTCAAAAATGTACAGACCAATCTTCACAGGACAAAAATACCTCCAGACAATATCTCTACATTACACCATACGTACAATACTCCCCAAAAATTATTCCTTCCCTTTTTCTTTCCATCCTGCCTCAGACTTTCCTCACTCCTAATTTCCTTCCTCCTTGAAACAAGATTTTTTCTTTTTTTACTTTGTGGCTGTATTTTCAGGTAAATGGTGAACAGCAAATATTTTACTTTTAGCAGCTGTTAAAGAAAACTGTTTAAACTCAGTGCTTCTGAAAGGAAGACATATATTTAAAAAGAACTGAAACTTTTCCTCTCTCACTTTGCCATCTGTAAAACAGGTCTGATATTGTACCATGTTCTATAAAATATGTATATAAAAACAGTTTTATGATCTTTTTCATCCCCTTGTAAAGAGTTTGATTCACGTAGTGCTTGAATCCAAAGATACAAAGCCATGCAGGGAGATTAGTATCCCTCCATTGGCTTGGATGAGTCAAGTAGTTCAGACCAGAAGCGTATCTGTATGATTTGTGAATTGTTAAGAAGTTGCAGAAATTTCCAATGTATCCTTAAGAAGCCAGGAGGTCCAGGACATCACATGTATATACAAAGATGTGTATAAGGACATCAATCAAGATGGCACCTCCATCTCACATTTTTCTGGACTTGCTTACAACACCTGCAAGGTAGAAACTTCAATCTGGTATAAACTGATAGTACCCTAGAATGTACCTACCTGTAACAGTTTGATCTACACTTTTTCTCTTCCTAAGGTCTGTAGCTTCGCACCACTTAGTTAAAGCAAAGGCACATGTAGCAAACACATTTCCTGTCTGCAACAACTCAAATATATTTCTCCATTTGATATTAACAAATAAAAATAGAACTAGAGAAACCACTTTAATAATAGAGTCAATGCGAAGACAACTACTACTTGTGTATGGATAAGGCTAATAAATGAAATGAAGAGAAAGAAAATCCATCCAGGTAAGTCCAAGCTGGTACAAAATCACACCTCTGTGTTAACTTCTTGACTGTCAAGACACATACTGAGACCCTGTTTGACTACTTGATCCTGCTTGAGTCATTATCATCTTGGCAAGAAACACAGATATTGGAGTACTGGCACAATAAGATTTGATCATCAGACAAATCTGTAGACAAAACATTTTGTGGACAAAATATATTTCTCTTGTACAAGGAGTCTGATATGTTCAGATTAGTCCCACTTGCAATGCTGAGTACAAATAGACACCCTGCAAATGAGCAGCTGATTCTTGGGTTCTCCTTCCAAGCTGGTTCGTAAGGCCTATAAGCCCATGCCTTGAAAGAGCACTGGAGATATTAACGTCCATAGGTTAACATTAGTCTGCCTGATTCTTTTCATGGATTGTATTTTGAATACTCCAGCAGGATTGTTTAAGAATTCTATTTAGATCCTCTGGTCATTCCAAGAGGTATAATTAATATCACACTGCTCTTATGAACAACACTTGACACATTTCTACACTATCATAAATAGCTAGATAGAACAGTAATGTCAGTTAATAGACAGATGAATTATTTTAGAACAAATACAAAAAAAATCTACTTTTAAATCAAATTCTATTGGGAAAACACAAAAATATACTATAAAAATTATTTTGAGGGTATATATTGATTTAAGGGCATCTGTTACACCCTTAGGGAGATGTTAAAACCTCAGATTGCAAACCAGAACAGCCAATGTGCTGGGGAAGTCACATATATAAAATCAATAGGAACCCCTAAGGAGCACCTTGGGAGTTAATGTCATAAGAAAATACTTCTGCTCATTTCATACCCAGAGGCTGGAACCCTCTCCTGAGATAGTTCCTTTCAAAAAAACAAAGCCTTTTCTTTTAAAATAAAGCTGTGATACAATGTCATGTACCACCAAACTCATGTCACTTTCCCCCGAAGAATACTCTAACAAATTATAAGTCATTTTGTTCAGAAACCTTCTTTATTCTGCCAGATGAAGATTCACAACTTTACAAAGGAGAATTCAAGACCCATTAGAAACACCCAACATATGACACTGTAACCTTATGGGGTAGGCACTCATCAGCGTCAATTACGGTTTTCTTGTCAAGTCTGCTCACCATCTTTCCCCAGAAGACTGATTACTAAAAAGTGTAAAGGAGTCTTTTGAAGCAAAGACAGAATTTATAAACACTATAAATGCTGAATTATAGCATAATGTATTTTCTAGTGTTTCTCTTCTCGCTCCCCACCAATTTCTTCTTTTACATCCTTCTGTATATTCCTGTGAATCACATATTTCCTGTAGAGGAGCAGAAGAAGGAATAGGGAGTGATTCCCCTTTCTAACCTCAGCCTGCAGTATATACTAGAAGTAAAAACACCTTCAGGAATGTGTGAATTTTAACCCCTTAACCTGAAGAGGGCATTGAACCTGAGTGTACAAATGCTATAAATATTGAACATGTTTTTAATTCATTGAGAGCTCTACTGTCAATGTCAGTCAGTTGTTCTCAGGAAATGGATATTAAATGTCCTTTGGAGACCTTTGGTACTTGTCTACTCCTAGGCATGTGATAGTTGCTGAGCTATGTAGACTGCAGCAGTTTTGGTGTGCTTAAGTGAGAAAGTCACACTAGGCACTGGGGAAGTTTCCGACAATAGGGGAGATGCCTGTAAGGCTTAAACACCTGCAAG
Source organism: Aegotheles bennettii (assembly GCA_013398125.1). NCBI lineage: Eukaryota > Metazoa > Chordata > Aves > Caprimulgiformes > Aegothelidae > Aegotheles > Aegotheles bennettii. The sequence goes on along the minus strand of VZRW01008046.1, from coordinate 143,014 downwards.
ATTCGACATTTTATTGTCATTTATAATTTCAGTCCATAAAATCTGTCTATACCCTTCATTTGATAGATGTCTTCCTGCCTTTGGGATACACAGATCTAACAATTTAGAATTCACTGCATCAAGGTAAAGAAAAAAGAATAATAAAACAACAGAACAAAGGCTTTGAGGTAGAAATTAAAACAAAATACAAAGATGATGTTTTTTCAAGACACAAGAATACATTATTTTTATTCCCTAGCTTAGTAGCCAGTTATTTTATTTGCCTAAATTGTTTAATCATTTTTAGAAGAAGCCAGAATTTAGCCTGTTTCTTTTGCCTAAGACGAGCAATCAATTTTAATTAACTCAATGTGCAGGAGTCTTTGACATTTGTGGAAACTGGGCACACAGCCAATCCCCAAAGCACCTCTGATCAGTTTGCCTGGAAAGAAATAAAGAAAAGGAAGATGTCTGCTTAGAAAGCTTAGAATTGTAGTCTGAAATCTCAACAGCTGGAAATAAAATTAATTACACAGTCTTGTCTTCTTTACCTATCAACACCATTAACATCCTTGAAACTACTCACATGAGTAAATGCAAGCGCGCCTCTGCTCTAGAGATACTATACGGGAATCTTGGTATACCAGTTCAGCATTCATGTTTCTGTTGAAGTTCAATATACCTACAGTACCTAATGCAATAATAACAACAACAACAACAACAATAATACCTATATTATTTAAATTCATTCATGTATCTGTGTGTGCTCATGTATACAGGATTTTAAAAGTTTTACTAGAATAATTTTTGAGATGATAATGAAAAAATTATCAAAAATATTCTTTTATGCAATTTGGACTAACTCCATGAGACATCATTAAGGCGGTAGTAGATGTACATTAAGTTTTCAAAGACCCAACATCTTTTATTCTTTTCTTGGATCTGAAATACAAAATCCTCAGTACGTGCAACCTTTCCTCTACTCCTATTATAAAGCAGCATGTGTATGAATGATAAACCAGCATGTGTGTGAATATAGGTAATTTATTTTACAATTTACTGAACCTAGCAATAACAAGATAACCTTTTCAGATTTGCAGTGATAGTTTCTCAAGAAAAAAAATTGTGTATTTTATCTTACTAATCAAATAGTCACACTTAGCTGACTGTAGCATATTGTAGTCTAAGAAAATATAAGTTTGGTTTTTCTCCTCAAAAAATAGAAATCAGTTGAAAATGTGCTGTGTATAGAACACTTCTTGCATTATTCAAATCCTTTTTAGACAACAAAATGTTTTCAGTGTGGAAATGTAAAGCAAAGACAAAAAAATCTCCCTTGAAACTATTAAATGCAAAATTTTACTGGAATTGTGTAGAGTATTAAAGGACATTTTAAAGAAGAAGATCTGAATGAACCAAACTTTAACAATTATTTTCAATAGTCAGTGTCAAAACCTGCTCCCTAGGTGTTTAAACATTTATGATTATTTTACAAAGTCGATTTTGATAAAGATTTTCATCAAGATACAAATGTAAAAGGTGTGGAATGGAAAAATATTATCCTTGTATGTGATCACAGCAAATGCAGACCCTCAAAGCCTATAACATTAGTGGTCTTCTGGGTAGAGTGTTCACTGTTAAAGAGCTCACTGCAGAGCTGGGACCCCAGATTTTAACAGTAAATTTGCACAGAAACTTCAAGATCCAATGTCTGTCACTTCTGTCAGTGCATGTTAACAGTGAGAAAATTTTCAATGGAATACTTTAACCTTTTCATTTTAAAAAAAAGCTGCACTGAGACTTGGGAAATGGTATAAACTTTCTTGGTCTGAGCCCAGAAAAAGTAAAGTCTAGCTTCCCCTTTCTAGTCCTTGTATTCTCTAATAGTTACAATCCCTAACTTTTTTTTTAATTCCATTATTTCTCCAACTTTTTTACCAGAACTCTTTAATTGATAATTCTGAAATGTACCTAACCTAAGTACATTTTTGCTGCTTCAGTTAGAAAACATATTATGAATTTCATAGTGGTGAAACATGTGTTGGAAATTTAAGTCATAGACCTTTGTTTTTCTGCACATCTCTGTAAGACACAGCGCATTGTTGAGTAATATAAAGAATAAAGAGATTACTCTTTTTAGGTTTGGTAAGAAATTGTAGTCTTTCTGTGAACTAATTGTGCTCCAACTGTGTGTTTCCAACACCCGTAGATGACAGTGTAAAATATGCAACAGCTCCATGAAAAAGGTCTTTCACTCTAAAAGAATCAGGCTCTAGTGACTTTTATATCATGACCCATTATGCTATGAATTTACCTGAGATTCCAGTTGAAAGTAGTCATATAAGTTTTATTACTGAGAGCCATTTACTGAGGTTACTATTCTTCTGATACCACATGGCCACCAAAAAAACTATCTTTCTCCTTAAATTCAAAATGCAAAATATTTCTAGACTCTTATCTGATGAGGGAAGTCAAATGTATGTTCTATGTCAAGATCTTTGGCCACATTTCTATTTAATAAACTATATTAGAAAAGCTTTACAGTTATATTTCCTGTTGCTTTGTCCTGGCTGACTTTAAACTAGCAGGCTACATTCAGTTTTGAAGTAGAAAAGAGTATAGGTAGAAGTCTTTTGAAAGATGGAGAATATCTGTAAGGTCACAGAACATTACTAACATTGCTAACTGAGTCAGCATGGTGCGGTCTGGCACATCTCACATACATTTTACTCAGAACACAGACAGAGTGAATACATGATTATATGCATATGTCCATGTAGAATTTTTTCCCTGTCTCCCAGGATGTCTTACCCTATTTCAACAACAGGAGACATTGCAAGTTCTCCAGAGTAGAGACTGTCTTTCAGCAGACATGTTTTGATCACTCACTGCCAGCTCATGAGTTAGACATAAATCAGGCTCATAGGTCTTTGCAGAGATTTATATCAGGAGATCCAATAAGATTTATGTATATGATAGCAGAGACCAAAAGAACCCCAGCATCAATGCCCCCAAACCAGCTGCCAGAGTCTGTATATAACAATTTAAGTTACACTGCACACTGAGTCTCATTTGCTACTTCACTTTGCTTCTCACATGTTCTTCAGCTGTATTTCCCACTTTATAAAAAGAGATGCAAGACATAAGGTCCAGAGTGCTATAGAGCTGTATTGTGTTTCCCTTCACATTCAAAAATCAAGAGGCTCTTTAAGACATGAAGTACAAGACAAAGAAAGAGAAATGTACCAACAGTGGCATTCTACACCATGTTCATTTTTCTTAGACACCCGTCTCTATATAAAAGTGATTGTGTTTTTTAAACAATTATTAAAACTAAACATATGAAGCAATGACCCCCAATTGTACACCATAAAAATGATAACTATGATTATTAGAAAGATTCCTGACACAGGAATGATTTGTTTGTAGGCTGAGCTCCTTAAAATTAAACATAACAAACAATAAACTACTTCAAGACATTACCAGTTTAGCTATGGGTTTTGTAGAATTCAGTAAGCTGCAGTTCCATTATAGGCCTTGTAGTCCTTCCCACTTCTCTCACAATTATTCATATCATGTGCTATTGCTAAATTTTTTACTACCCAAATTATTTGCTGCCCCAGATAACCATCAGTTTAATATGGAAGGTACAGCCACTTTCGATACCTGCTTCTCAAGTAACTTTTGTGGCACTTTAGGACAACAATGTAATAGGAAACCAAATACATTTCCCAAACCCAAATGATAAGTTACTTTACACAGACTGGTATATAATTACCTGAGTTCATTTTTCTTGAGTTTGTAAACCACTTTTATAACATTTAGTAAATTAATGTAATATCAGAATAGAATCTATGATATGGTTAAAAGTGAGGCAATGTAGAACACAACACTGTCTATTAAGCTCTGCAAGGTTTTAGAGTGATTACCACAGAATTCTTATTAAATTTTTATAGATCCCTTTTTGCTGTTTTTAACTGCATTAAATTCTGTGTAACTGTTCAAAACCACTTTTTTTCTTCTTATCCTCAGTCCTTTCCTCTGATCGCTTTGTTGAATTTAAATTTCACGGAATTACCCTCAAATTAAAAGGACCCTCCTTGACAAGGAAAAAAAAAATCAACATCCAGGGGCATATATTCCATGAAATGTGATGGTCTGGCCACAAAAGGGACACATCTAGGAAGAAGGAGATTGTGGTGATAGGGATGGGACATTAATTTTAATAATTCATTTAGAAATGTTGTACTTGATGTCTAAAAGAGCTAGTAAGCAAAGCAGAAATCTGTAACTTGTAAATTATTAAATTTCACACATCCATGGCTCAGTGGACAATAATACACATATCCTTGTACAACTCCTAAAGGTCATCATAGACAATGACTCCTTATATGTGTTTTATAAACTTGATAAACAAAGTTCTTAACAAGACAGATTTGGGAAAAGACGCTTTGCAGTTTTCTCCTTAGGTGTCGAAGAGAGAATGAATCCTGAATCATACCTGTGAATAGCCACAGAGTATTCTATTGTCTGATCTAAACTCAGCTATCTGATGCAAACTCAAATAGGTTAGTAAAATCTGAAACTCTTTCCACAAGCTGAGATGATGAAGCAGCTGTGTTATTTCTTTGCATTAGTGAAGTTTTAGCTTCATTATAAAACAAACAAATAGGAAAAAAGAAAGTTTTTTGTTATCTGTTTCTTATCACAAGGACACATTCCCTTGAAAATGTGGAAAATAGAAACAAGGGGAAGGGGAACAAAAGGGCTTGTTTCAAACAATATAATGTACTTATTTTATTAAGCAAGATGATCTTCCTGGTTTTCAGATGCAAACATGGGGGAAATGACATTTTAGAGGAGAATTATTTAACACAGTTCAAGTTATTTCAAGATGTAACTTACCCTCCCATGTTAACTGTACACAGATCCTCAGGAGACCACTAACCATTTCACAGTAATCAAAGTGTGTGATGTGTTGCTGGCATACCAACCATCTGCAAAGATCAGACTTACAACTCTTATTGTGCCTAAAAAGCAAATGTCTACCTCTCTTTTTGGACAACAACAACATGCTGCTTTAGTGCAAAAGCAAGCAGGTCATTACAATATTACATACATTAATTATCAAGCCTACATCTGATGATGATAAAGATGATAAGGATCATTTGCCTGAAATAGACTATGATCAATCAGGAGTAATTGTTCTGAAGTATCTGATCTCTCCTTTCTCTATGTTCCATAGCCAGTGTGAAACATGCATATAGATTAATTTAAATCTCATTAAGATGTTTACACATTTTAGATATTGACGATACTGTTTAAAACTAGCATTTTCTGTATCCTCTTCCAAAGCTAAAACCATAGATTCTAATAATTTTAATTACTTTGTTCATAAATATCTGGGTTTTCCAGAACTCTTTTATAACTTCATTTATTAGAAATACTTTCAGAATTTATACTCTTTTACAACATATTTTTCCCCAATTGCTCCCATTTCCTACACCCAGGTTTTTAAATAAATATAAAACCAGTATTAAGCATGCTACTTCACTTCCCATCCTGCTTTAAGTCTTAATATATTGCATATAGTGTTTTCATTTGTATATAAAAAAATCAAACTAGCAAGCTTCCTGATACTTTACACATCATTACATTTCTATAAAGGTTAAGAAACTCCGCACTTTTTCAACTGCTCAATAAGAAACTAGTCCACCAGCTAAATAAGCATGTTCAAAAGTACTATTAAAAACTATTAGAAAAAAAAAGAAAAACTAAAGAAATTATTTAAACATTAATACCAGCATCTGTATATTTTATAATATGAAATTCTTATAATGGACATTCTCAGCTAACTTACAAAGAAAAGTTAGCAAAAAGGAGTAACATCATTCTGGAACAGTTCCTTTTGCTTGCCATCCTTTACTCAACAGTGTATTCTCTTGATAGCTTTGTATACTGTGTCCTGAAAAACGTTTCCAACCACAGGGTTAGTGCTGAGATTTTTGATCCTTTTCTATAAAGGGTTCATTAAATATTTTAACCTCCTTATTCCATCAATACTAAGGGACTCTAATGACCCTTCCCACTGTTATATCCTTTCACTCAGCACACCCCCTCCTTGACCACACAGTAGTGTGTTTTGCCAGCAGCTATGAAGACTCAAGAGACAAGAAAGAATCAGGGCTAGGTAGTAACTCTTGTCGATGGTCATATCAGACACTACTATACAAGTGATACATTTTCTCCACATCTTCCCATCTCAATGAAGACTTCAGAGACCCAAATTTAGACTGTTCAAATATTTAAAGTCTTGAAGATACAGATGTCAGCTGAGTAATCTCCTATTTGTATTTTATTGGTTCTATCAAAACTATGTGCAGACATCCATAACTCAGTCCACCACTCCCTAAAGCTCCCTTTTCATAAATATCTGCTACTGGCAGACATGGCTCCTGCTGCCCAGAATATGCCTTTTAACTGGAAAAACACATACACTGGCTCATCTTAAAGAACGACTGAGAAATATTCCCAAAACTTCAACTCAAAATGTTCAATTAAATTTTTTACAAGTTTTAAATTAGTATTTTGTCCTGATAAATGTTTAATTTATCTTAAAATCCTCATCTATAGACAGTAGTTATATAGCTCCTATTTCAGTTCCCATTAAAATCTGCTGGTGAATTTTCGACACCCACTTGTATTTTTATTTTTTATTTTTTTATTCATATTTTTATTTTTATTTTAGCATCTAACACATTACTTCCACTAAGCTGTTTTTTATTTTAACTCTGATTTGTCATAAGATCTTTTTCTAAAGTCCTACAGAAAATTCTCTGTTCAATGCAAAAAACAGATGAGAAGATGATAGAGGTCATACAGTCAAAATCTATGAACTTGAACTATTCAATATTAAATAATTTTACTAATTAACAAAGGCAAAATGTAATGTCTTTCTCACATTCAGGGTTTATACTTCTTTGTCACTCTCTACATTTTCTGTTTACTAAGCATTTTCCATTCTTACTTCATTCTCATTTTTACATATCAATTCAAATCCTATCTTGTCTTATAGCACTGAAATCAGTTATAAGCTTCTTATAAATACTGGCTGCTTGAACTAGCACATAGCAATCTAAAAAGTAGAAGTGTGACCTGAGGCTTTTTGTACATGCTGCATATCACTTTTATTAAATAATATATTTATAATTCTGCTTCTTATCAATGTTTTCAGTTGCAGTTTCTATCAAACTAGCTATAATTCTCTAAGAAAGCATATTCTATGTTTGTCTTAATATCTTCAAAGCTCAAAAAGGAAGTTTCTTCTAGTATAACTATATCAGTTATTCATAACATTTTATCATGTTTTCGTTCTGAAGAAGGAAAACAGATTTTTCAAGAAGTAACCAACCAACTTTGTTGTGAGAGGTAACAAAGTAACCTGGTAGCTGAGTCATTCTGTTCTTTGCATTTATCATGAAAAAGGAATGAAAGGTTAAGTCTAGAGAGTCACTCTGAAACCTAAAACCAAACTAAGATAGAATGAAAGAACCAATAAATCAAAAAACACGAGGTGTCTAATTAATTGTTTCAAATTGAACTCCAAGTTTCATGACACCTGCGCTAAGACTTCTCTATGTTCTTCTTTTCCATTTGGAAAACCCACCTAGAAATTGTGAGAGCTTTTAACATTTCTCTGGGCTTTCTGGATGCTGGCTTACTGGAACAAGAATACAAGCAGCAGCTGATCACCAATAGAGCACACACATAACAATTGTGATTCATCAGGGAAATCCTGAATATCTATAGCATTCCTTCAACAAAGATCTGTAATAATGTTGAAAGGCAGAACACTTGATACACTGTGACTAGAGAGGTCCCTTTGCACAGAAAATATATGGGTTTGCTGACAGAATCAGAAGTACAGCTGCAGAAATATGTGCATATAGGTATATATACTGTATAACAGAAAAATTAAGAAAAAATAGTTAAAAAATGTTTTTAATTTAACAGGATTCTACCTGTACTGTTTAGAAAGTATGATCATATTCAATAATTCTGGCATACTGCAGATGTATGTGACTATACAGCATGGGCACATGCATTTGCGTCCAAGAAAAGTAAAAAAAAAAATATTACACTCTGAGAAGCTGCCTTTACATATAATTTCACCAAAAGAGACAGAACATAAACATCAGCTGAACCTTAGACACGATGTATAGAGTTTCCTGCAGATTCCTTCTTTCTGATTTTCTGGATTCTTTGTAATAAAGATTTTTGCCACCAGATATGACTATCTTGTTATTGATTTAGTGAGCAAAACCCCCATCTGATTCTGTACAGATATGTGTATCTAAAATGGAACAGATGAGTATGAATCAGTAGAAATGACCATATAAGACCACAAACAAAATCCAAAAAAAAAAATCTTTATTTTCCTTTTAGAAATTAGTAGTAAAACAGTGCAGCAAATTAGGCTTCTGTGTAAAAGTCCCTATTTTATTGCAGAAGTAAAAGAAACATGCTTTTCAAAAACTCTCAGTAATACAAACGAAGCTACAAAGACACCATATACAGCTTCTATAGAATATAAGATTCCTAAAAGATTAATTTTAAATTAATAGGAGCCCCCATTTGGTCATTTTAGTCAATGTTATATTTTGACCTCCCAATCTCTTTATGTCTACTTGATTTGGTATTCCCATAACTGCTTTGCATTCAAGAGTGGACTGTTCAGTTTTCTTTCTTACAGCTGGTGTGCTCTGTACATTGCTGGATATCTTGGAGGTCAACAATTGTGTGTGCTCAGATGTTCAAGATCAGCTTCAAAATCAAACCGCAGCTGATAATGTGGCTCAGAGAGAAGAGCTAAGTTCATTAGTATATGCAAGTTCATATCAGATAAGTGCATGTTTCATTTAATTATCTGATATTCACAGATACATTTGTGGTTCCATTTTTGTTGTGAAGTAAATAATGTAATTTAATAACCCACATATAATCAATAATAATAATATAATAATAATATAATAGTAATAATTATAATAATAAAAATATAATAATTGAAGTTTCTTTTTCAATTTAATAGTAAGCAGATATTTGTGGCAGGTTACTCATTAAAAATACAAGTAGTTTCCATGTTCCTGTTCAGCTACAAACTTTGGTGTAATCACTCATTACAGACCAGTCAGTATAGAAAAAATACTCTGATTGACCTTTCCACCAAACCCTCCTCAACTGCTTTCATCCAACTGCAACAATTCAAATGGTCTTACATCTGCTTTAAAAAGACTGAGACCTTCAATTTGCAGAAACAGAATTAATTTTAACTGAATGCATTTGCTAAATTTTAGCCAAGAAATGTCATTCATGCAATAAATATTGTTAGGTCATGAGAGGCATATGTTAGGCTTCTAAACCAAATTTAGACACGGGAAAGGAGTTTCTCTGGCATCCTTATCAGCTCTTCGCTTGGTAATTCAAAGAAGTAGGAAAGTAGGATTCCATTAAAGTGGGATGGCAATATTGTTCTCGATATGTGACAAGTTCCATTCCAGCTGGAAACTGAGCACCTGTGAAGAACCTGTTTGACTGAAAAAGTTTAAGGCCCAAGAACTTTTAGCAGTGTCTCTAACATGGATACTGACACACTGAAGAAAAGAAGCAGGGATCGTATAAATTCAATCTGTTCTTGATGTTACTGCAGTGCAATATATGATGACAACTTAGGATAACACATTATGCTGCAACCAATTTTGCAAATATTGTCACTATGTGGGGCCTCTTCAGGATTCCAAAAAGATCTTCAAGTACCAAGGACTATGTGAAACCCAGGCATTTTAGATTTCATATAAGAGTAAAAATGGTTGAAAAGTGTAATAGGAGAATCTTAGAAAAATAACTAGAGATATGGACAAACTGAGGAAAGTGAAGCAGAACCACAGACTGGAGGAGGAACTAGAGGAAGGAGCTAAGCTGGACAATGGTAGGAACAGTGAACTGTGTAGATCCTCGTATGTAGCAACTGTCACTGTGGTTGATGACAGAGTCAAAAAAAGGTGTTCAGAAAAAAAAATTAGATAAAATAAAGGAAAGACAGTCAAGAAAGAAAGAAATGTTATACAGTGGATATCAGAAAGAGAACATGGATTTCAAGATACATATGCAAAAAATGAAAGGAAATGTTTTATGCCTGTCATGATTACAACGTACTGCAAACATTTTACTGCTATTTTAGTTTAAGTGATGAGACTTACATTTAAATTTATCAGGTTGCCTTCTTGCTTTTTCAATATACAGCTAATATCTGACTAGCGATTAAGTCTTGGCAAAAGTACCCAACTTCCACTGTAAAGACCAAAGATGATTCAAAATAACAAGAGAGAAATGTATCTTATTGGAAGAATTGTAAATTAGAGGGCTGCACATCTTTGATCACTTTTTAATATTTTGACAAACATTAGGAAAGCTCAACAATATGAATTTTTGTAATTTAACCACAGTGACACTGTAAAGAAGTTGACTACATCTGATTAGAATTTACTTACAAAAGTTATGTTTTCTCTAGTTTTAAGTCAATTAAAATCCTCTCAAACATCCATTTCATTGCAATATGTTGTATTCTGTTATCTAGTGCCCCCCATGTGCTATATTATCAGTGACTCTCTACAGTGATTAACTTCAGAAATTTAATTAAAATGTAATTAATTTTAGGCTTTGCTTCTTTAGTAGATCTTTGGTAAAATAAGTTATTAGCTGAAGTTATTATTTAACCATTTTTTAATATCAAAAGTGGCTGAATGCTTTATAAACTGTGAACTATGGTCTGACAGTAATGAGCAGTAGCCCCATGAATGATTACCTTGTCTATGGGATAAAAGAGATAAAACAGACTGATTGAGTTAGCCGTGGAGTTTCCAACAGTGAAAGTCTCACATTAGAAAATTATTTGCTGTAGTATTTGTGCATAGCCTAATCTGCAGTTCCTTGTGATTATAATGGTAATCTCATTCATTTATCAGTTTATTTCTATGCCCAAAAGAACTAGCATCACATGAAGGCCTAGCTTCTAGATCCCTCTTTTTCCACATGAAGTAAAGTTAGCTTCTGTGTTCTGACAAGACAGCATCAGAAATAATCATCTTCTGCTGATTTTGATACAGCAAATGTGCAAGTAGCAAGGCTAGCATTGAAGACTTTGAGACATTCCAAAAACTATGTGATTGGAGGCTAAACACTTTTCAAAACATAGCTCAGTTAGCCATAAACTTAAGGCCAGCATCTGTAGATATTTTCATTCACATTCGTCCCATTTACCTTGAAATACCCAAGACTTTTGTTACTAGCTTTGTTATCTGCAGCTTCCTTTTAGTTAGGGAGGAAAATGGGCACTTCCAAAAGATCATTCATCATACATAAGATCTAAGTCACTTTCAATATCTTGGATGTCTTCCTTGCCAAAAATTAGACAAGATGAATCCAGGCCAATGACTTTAAGGCATGAGCAAGCCAAAATGTCACTTCTGTTAGGATATGTGCTCAAGGCATTCCCCGATTGTAGCATTTAGACAGACTCGTGATTAAAATAACAAATTTACTGTCCTGTTCTGACCTGCAGTGCTGAAGTACAGGGCTGCCAACAGGCACACCACTGAACAGGCCCAGTTGCACCTGCTTCTTCCCTTTTAATTTCTTTTTTTGATCTTCTCCAATATTACTCTCTTACCCTCCCAGATAAACAACCTTCCTCTGTTTACAATTTCCCCATTGACTGGTTTTTGGCCTTAGCTGGTATTCATGATGTGATTGCCCAACTGTTTGCATCTTAATGATCTCCCTTTTTGCAGAACTCTGTCTCACTAGATCTGATTCTCTGTGAAAAGTTTTGGTTCCGTCTGTTGATAATTTCTTTGTGTATACATATTGGTTTCATAGCCTTACAACTTCCAGATAAGTCAAGAGTGCATGTCAGCGAAGCGAACAGCCACAATCAGTCTCTTTTCTAAGCCTAAATGCAAAGCAACCTTCCTCTCTTTGGGCAATAGGATGCATTAATTATATAGTCAAAAGCAAAAGGTAACACCATTTGTCCACATTTCATTGAGGCAATACAAAATGCATCTCTTTCTGAAAACCTTTTGTGGATCATCAGATAAATGAGATTATCCAATTTATTTTTTTTATTTAATGCTAGCACCTAGATACACCGTTCACTTCCACTGCAGGAAGACGTTCTCTCTGGAGAGTTGCCACACTTGCTTACTGACTAGATGTTTACATTAGAGTTTTTTTCCCATGACAATACATTTGGATCTCCATGAAGTAATGCCAGCAAAGTATACTTACCATGAGAAAAGTACAGTTCTCAAATAGTCCAGTGTCCTATCCTAGTTTTTACTGGGATATCCTCAGAGATTCTTTTTCTGAAGTGGCTGTAGCAACTATAGGATTTCTGGGAAAAAAAATTCCCAGTATTTTGGCTAAGTCTCTGCTGTTTTGGTAAAACAGCAGTGTGAACTGTGCACAACTCCCTCAAGTACAGTTTAGAAGGCAAGATCTGTCAAGTAGCTGTCAATATTTTTGATAAATAGAATTCAACTTCACTCAAATCAGTTCTAAATGGCACCCTGTTTAAAAGGGGTCTCAGGATCAAGACCCTGATAATCCAAGAGCAAGAAAAGACACTTCAGCCAGAGTGGTACTGCCACTGTGGAACAGGGGCAAGCAGGTCTGCCAGCCTCCTCCTGTACTTCATCTCAGCTACCCTGGCATCTACTCCTTTCACATGCCCCACAATCTCATTCTCTTACCCAACATCTTTCTCCTTCCCAATCACTTTTCCCATCTGTTACCAACTACAAGAACCCCTCCAACAAATACATGCTTGCTCAACAGATAAACCTTTTAGAAAATAGTCTGACAATTGTATTAATTTTCTGCTTCACCCTATTGTATTTCCCCTAGATAAAGCCTCTTAACAAAAGCAGATTGCACCAACCTTTTTTTTTCTCTACTTTCTGGCAAGCTCTGGATTCAAGTTAGCAGTGGATGAATGCAAGCTGAATGAACTGCCATTGCATGGCCAGACTGCCACCAATGACAAATTGAGACCCTTTGTATCTTCATCTGTAGCATTGTTTAATTCCCCAGAATGCACAATGAAAAATCCTTTCCATCTTTTCTTTATTTTAAGGAAATTGCACTGCAGAAACCTTTGACTACAAAATCCACATTTCAGTCATCAGTCCAATTCAGACCCCAAATTTTAAAGGAATGGCCACTTAGATTCATTGACTTCTTATTAGCTACCATTTTCAGGAATAAAAACCCTTATAAAGTTGGGGACTTTTCCAGAAGAGACTAAAAGTATAGACATCTACAAGAAATATACAAAAATGTAGTATTCAAGATAGTAAAAACAGAACTAGGAAACTTTTTTCTTGTGAATTTTTGATATAAATAGTAAAGACTGTTTTCATTAATTGGGAGTATTAGAAATGTAATAAAATATTCCTTTAATCCTTGATCTACTTACTCTTGCTTTCATTATGCACCTTGAATATTCTTTTTTATCATTTCAATCAGTAGGCATGTTTTTTTTCTAGGTTGATATATGTCCCCAAGTATACTAGCACATAAAATTTGATTATCCATTTCAGGTTTAGTAGGTAACTACTGAAAAAACTCGGTGATTGTATGCTAACTTTGTTCAAAAATCAAGTTAGATATGCACTGAGCTCATTTGAAATGCTTAGTTGAACCTTAACCTTACATTAAATATGATAATCAACAACAATTTTAATTTAAGGTTGACACTGATATTTTTACTGTGTCAACAATTATTTAGAAACTATTAGCCATGGTGCATGATACTTTCAGGAAAGACCACTGTCAATTTTAATACATATTTAAGTGGTGTAAGTCAGGATATATTTTTCCTTTGACTGATGTGACAAGGTTTCTCATCATGGTAGTAGTCTTGAGTTGAGAAAACATTTAAACACAGGCATAATGTTCAGTCTAGCAGTCTGACTGAAGTCAATGACACTTTGAATGCTAAAAATTAGTCACATGGTGAACTGTCTTACTCAAACAGAATAATAGTGATTATAGTTATTAGGTTTTCATTTAAAGATAAGGAAACATCTTTGATTGAAATTTTTAAACTAAGTCTGGACAAATACCTGAAGAGCATGCTGTAAAAAAAATTATGCTTATACAGACCTGTTGAATATTAAGGAAGTAAAAAATACTCATTTTAAACAAAAAAAAAAGGGTCTAATTTTAAGGTGGTTAAAGCCAGTTAACAGGACCTGTACATTATAGCTATAATTGTATTTAACCTCACAGAAGTTTCATGTGCTATAATTCTGAATATGTTTCAGAACCTGATCAAGTCAATCAAGAGAGTCCTACTGACTTCAGTTAGCCCAGCATCAACAGCCCAAGAGAAATTGTATTCAGTTCATGTTTACCCATTATATAGTGTTTCTTAATGCATAGCCTTGATACTGTACTGCACTTTTGGAATGGTGGGTTGTCTACTGAACATTTACTTTATCTCTTGCTGTCACAAATTCATCATTAACAGCAACAAATATTGTTCTCTGTGAAGTTAGTTTTGAATCCTAGTCAGATGCTCCAACATTTTTAACACGATGCATCCACTGACACTTCTGCCAGCTGGAATATATTTTAAAAATACCACAATTCATATGATTAAACTGTTCTGTAACTTTTAAGTCTATTGAGGACTAGCTTCTTAATAATATTTAACTTTGCTTCAGATTATGTTTTGACATTTCAAAGGTTTTCTCTTTGACTGCCTCTAGTGTAATTAAACCTTCCTGATACTTTGGTAAATCTTTTAGAGTTGTTCAATTGAGGCTATCACCTCCTCTACTGGAATAGATTTGGGCACTAATGAAAATTTTAAACCTTAATTTAAATCATTAAACTCCTCTTCCCTTTTTTTTAATGTCTAATATATAACTATTTTTACAGCTCTAGAATGATGAATTATAACCTAATTTCGTTTCAGATTTTAATCAACTTTTCATAGTTTTGTTTGGTTATATTTTAGTTAAACATTCTTCTGTGCTTATATAGACTGCCCAAAGCCATGAAATTTTCTTAGTCAAAATGTTTCTCCTTTTTCTATACAACTTGTTTAATCATCCAGCAATTAGTTCTGTGTTCACTGGTTTTGAATATCAACAAAAAAACCTGTTCTTGTTCAACAAATGTGTTATTGAAGACAGTGGTTGCATAATAAAATTATGCTGTGCCTTCATTGCTTATACTTATCACCCAAGAACTTTCTTGTCCAATATTCAAAAGTTAATCTCTAGTCTGCAGAGTAATACAGGCATATTTAAATCAGTTTTAAATGACCTAACTCACCTAGCTGGACATTAATAGATTTTTTCAGTGTCTTCAATGTTTTTTCAGGCTATATTGAGCTTTATGCTGCTGCTGCCAGACCACTCTAACTGCTCATGCAATTACTTTAAAAAGAGTTTGGGTGCACCTACACTATACTGCAGCTGCAGAGCACACTATGATCTTATAACTGTTCTTATTATTTTTTTTTACATATATTATGGTACAATTCAATGTCCTTGAGCACAAATGTGAGTAATTCCACAGCAGTCTTACTGGATTTTGAATAAGATCATTACACTTTACAAATATTATTGTGTTTTCTTGACCAGCTTATTCTAAGGAAGTCATCATTTTGGATAGATGTTACGCAGTTACATAGGTCATGCTATAATCATCATAGGTTTAATGATCATTTGGAAATGAAACACATATGGGCCTCATCATCATCATCACAGGTTAAATGTATTTTTTTATTATAGAGGAAGAAACTGGTGGTCTGTCATTTCCATTCAGCATGGTTTTCAAAGATGATATAAGCATAAGCATATTTTACTTGGTTTATACCTTCTATTCCCTTAATAGTCTTTTTGCCTTTCACGAGATTTAGTTTTATGGAAGTTCCAATATTAAAAAAAAAAAAGTCAGTCCCCAAGAAAACCTTTTTCTTGATTCTTTTAAGATGTGCAGGCTCCAATTCATATTATCTAGAATCTTTAGAGTCAGCTTTAGGTTGTGTTATGTATTGATTCAGGCAGGATGAAAAGATGTCTACATGACATAATCACAGGTATAAAAACCTTACTGTCAGAGGGACTTAGAGCAGTGTCCATTTACTGCAGCATTTTTAAATTTTATGACCAGAGTATCTAATGCAGTGACAAAAGGCATCACATGTACTGGTGTTTGTAGTTGCAATCTCAGTATTGCAACCTGAATATTTTTTTAAAAGAAAAAAAAGCAAAAAAAAGGCAAGACAACATGAGGCAGACATAATTTTCTAAAGGTTATCTAAACTCAAAAGATTTTGCTCTCCCACATGCCAGTACTTCTATAAAAGAATTGTCTTGTAAAGGGGAAGGGAGAGGGGAGGAGAGGATTATTTTTAATAATAATCAGATCATTAATTTATATGTATGCTTCCTAAATACAATCACTTCAGTGTCACCTGCTATTACCCATAACCTTTACTGATCTCATTTGACTTGAATATTTGCTTGTCAGCTTTTACAGCCTCAGAATCATAAGCCATTTGTTTCTAAACTGTTTTCCCCTACATTTTAAGCTATAAGAAAAAACTGGTCTTCTGTTACAAGTCTCCACTGAATTTTGTTGATTTACCACTTCCACTCTGTCTGCTATGGCTTGGTCTCAGGAGCCTATTGCATCCTGTATTTCCATTGAAAATGTCAGCCCTATGTTGAATACATTAATTGAATCAAATATAAACAATCTCAAATAGTTCTGTCTTAGGAGGTCATGCATTCAAATTGATACTTCTGTTGACTAATTAATTGGCACTTGTTTATTTCCGATGCTGCCCATTCCAGGGAAGAGGATTTGTATTTAAAAACAGTAGCCATAGGGATAGTATATGTCATATTCTTTTTGATTATAAAACATACCATGGACCATTAAAATATATTATTTTCAACATTATTTTTATCACCCTCTTTTGTAAATATGCAGCACTCACTGGTTCAGTGGCTGCTAACTGGTGGGTTAAACAGTTAAACAAACATGCTTCTGAAAGAGCAAGAGGAGGAAGAGATGTTTGTGATGATGTTTGAAAGAATTTCCAGTTCTTATTCCTCTTCAAAAAAAGTCCACTTTTCAGAGGTCTTTGCCAAGCTTTTATCAGAGGTGTATGCCTGTATAGGTGCAAATATTCAAAGAATTTTAATCAAAAACATGATCAGAAAGCATCTGGATATATATAGGCTGACTAAATATATTCACTTAGCTCCATAAATCTGTTATTTTTTTATAAGAGGTAATGCAATGGGTGCCATCTATTTTCATTTCAAAACAGCATTCTGCAGAATTTTATCATGAAAGAGATTTTGCAAAAGTAGCTTGGAAGGCATTATTTTAATTTATTAGAAAATTGATAAGGGCAGAAGGGCAGACTGTGAAAGTAAAAGGTCAGAGAATAAATAGGTAAACAGAGACTGTAGAACTGTGACTGGTACTAGAGTTGATTCTATTCTGTCTATCTCAAGATATAACTTGTTTTAAACACAGTGTTTAAAGTGTTGGAGTGTTAGACCTGCTCCCTCAGGAGCTATCGCCTGGTCCAGTATTATTTAGTATATTTGTTAGAAATGTGAATGATGCAGTATAGACCATGCACTAACTCAATTTGTTTTTAACAAAAAACTGAGGATAAGAGTAAATAGCTTGAAAAAATGCACAACTTAGGAAAAGGACAAAGTGACTCAGTACAAGTGAATTTTAGAATGTTTTTTTGTGAGAAGGACAAGTGGGCAATATTCCCTTACCATAGTGGGAAATAACGTGTAGAACTGAAGTCAAAAATCTGAATAGGATTATGAAACTGGGTGCTGGAAGGAAGTACCTTCTATTATTATTGCTGATAGCATGTTCTGTTAGTTTTTTGGTCATTGCTTTTTTCCTCCTTTTTTTTTTTTTTTCTCATACAGAAATGATGATATGAAGTATATAGCTGGAGAAATTTAGTAGTTATTTACAAAACAGTGAAGCATATGAGCCTGCCTATGCTAGCTTCCAGCTGGAAACTCAGGGAACTCCAGCAATGACCTGGGCTTTAGCACTGAAGTTATTGGTTATGTACTGTTAACCATGATTAACTTATGCTGTGGTTTTCTATACTTACTTAAATATAACTTAATCTGACACTGTACTATGGTTACTTACCTAGTAACTTCAGGAACTAAACTTATAAGAAGAGCTACTATGACCTTGTGCAGGTAGGATTTGCATTTAAAAACAAAACATTCAATTTTATGGAAATTATTTAACGAGGGTATCAGTGACTAACTTATTTATTTATATTAGTATACAAAGACCTTTTAATACAAATATTACTTAGAAGACATCAACTTTTAGATATGATAATATATATGCAATATGTGTGCACACACATATATATAAACATATAATATGTATGCGAAATACTTATGTACGATATACCGTTTATATACACGAGTCATAGTCAACTCTGTTGTTCGATACCATAACAACATTGTATGGAGGCAAGAAGAAGTAGTCATGGAAAATCGAGCAGTTTCATATACTGCAGAGACCACTTGCTTTCACTTTCTAATGTGGTGAGATCAGTTAGAGAACAATACGAAAATTGTTGGGGCAGAGAAACTTGAGTCATTTAGTGTTGTTTTACTGAATGTATTAGACTCTTACACATATATCAGAGAATTTACAGCCAAAAAGAGCCCCTAAATTGATCACAAGGGCCATAAAATTTAGCCTAGCATTACCTTTAACAATTCCAGTAATTTGTGTTTGCCTACAATGTCTTCTATCCATATTTGAGTTGAAGCCATTAAGAGTAAAAGAATCCACCATTTCCTTTTTTCTTTCTAGAGTCTATTATCTTCACAATTAAAAAATATGAGCTTTATTCTTAAGAAATTTCTTCCTCTCACTGGTGGTGGTTACAGTTATTATTATTATTGCCATTATGATTATCAAGTAACTGGAAGTCCTGTCATGGCTTTTTTTTTGCTTTTTTTCTAATAGAGTGAGAAACCTTTAAGTACCTGGTATTTTCTTCCAACAAAGGTACTTACTCATAATAATCGAATCAAATCAAATCTTTATCTACTTCTTGATAAGCTAATTAGGCTGTAATTTAAATCTCTCACCAAAAGGAGCTTTTCCAGACTTCAAATTCTTTTTAAAACTCTATTTGCACTGTTACATTTTCATGCCCCAACACCAGCTGTCTTGGTGGCCCTCTGCTGAGCTGAATCAAGTGCCTCAATGTCTTTCTTGTACCCAAAAAAATCACATCTGCTTTACAGTTATCAATATTTGTCTGATGTGTCTACAGAAAACTGTTTTGTGTGTTATTTGTGAATGATTGTGCACATGGTAATATCATTTGCAAAAGCAAACTCAAGACATGATGATATAAGTACACTATTTCCTCTTAAAACAGTTTTAAAAGTTATGGTCTAGAAAAGAAGCTCATTAGTGTTCTCCTACCCAATGCCTCTATCTCAAAGATGTTGGGATATGCCAAATTAAATTCTGTGCAGTTCTCACTCCAGAGTCTAGCCCCAGCAAGAAAGGGAGTCAACTACTGACTGAAAAATTACTGCATCACTTTGTTAATAGAGTACCAGTCTGTTGGTCAGGATATCCTGTATTCAGCACAAATATTCTGAGAAGTGTGCTGTCATCTCACCTTAAGTTTCTCCTTAGTGCTTTCACCATTATTAAACAGTACAAAGTAAAATAGAAAATTCTGAAAACTCAAAGGTTTGGGTTTTTTCTTTGTTATTTTTCATAGGGAGCCATTCAGGGGGCAAAAGCCTATCAGACAGAATCAGTTACAAGGAGTATACACTGAAGTTCTAAAGCAAGACATAGACATAATTAAAAGTAACATTCTAGACGTAATGTCATAAGTTTTGAGGATTCAGTATTCAAATGCCAGTGTCTTATATTGAGCAGATGTCAGTCTTTTTCTTTGTGTAGAGCCAGGAACAGAGACCTTTAGTAATTTAACATACTATGAAACATCACCAGCATAAATATCCTTACCAAACATATATATAACCTGAAACAGATGCTTGCATGTATTGATTGTCTGTCATCATTATTTGTGGTAAGTGCGGGATTAGAAAGTGCTTTACATACTTGGAAAAAGGGGTTCACATCATCAAAGCCACCAAAGGTGGAAATCATTCTTTAAAGATTATGATCTTAATCAATCCACCTTGAATGTGTTGAAAAGTTTACATTAAACATTCTGTTCATGAGTGTATTTAAACATAATTACTAAAACCTCCCAAGCCACCTGAGTAATACTTTGAAAATTTACATACACTTTCACATACTTTGAAAAACTAATTCGTTTCAGCCAATGTTACAAAATAACACAGTGTTTACCCAATGGAACCAGATGCAGAAGAGCTCAAAGATACAAAATTTCCGTTTCATTTTTTTCTCTTCCCCTTCTCTTACAAAACAATTTAGCAATGTGTGTTACTGCTTCATTATCAGTCTTTGGCATGCAGAACCTCTTTAAATAACAATGCTAACATATGTTCAGTGATTCTTTATTTGGCAGACTGGTTTCCATTGTTAGAGAATCCATTTCAAAACCAAGAAACTGTTATCACCTGTGATAGACCATAATGCTCGGAATTTATTGAGGAAAACACTAATTCAGTTGTCACCTTTCAAATACATGTGCACAATTACACACCAAGACCCATGAAGGCTCGGGCCTTCATCCAAGAGGAAAATCATTTGGAGCATCCTAATTTACTGGGAAATGTGCAAATATGCATTCATACACAAATGAGACCTTCACAGGAAGCACAACCATGAACACAGAGAAAAGAATCTGTTCATTGGCATATAACACTTAACTTTCTGAACTTCGCGTCTGGGAGGTGTGCTTCAGCCTTGTCTTTTTTTCGCTGTTGATGAGTGAATTGAGAGAATTGCTTGATCAGTGTTAATTGTCACGGATGACAGATGATACCAAGGACTTAAGTAAACAACCTGTAAGTTGTTATGAGTTTTGAAATAGGCTGAATAATTTGGTCAACTTTGGGGAGTAGAAAGAGGATTGTCTCTTCATAAAAATAGAGAATGACCATAAATAAATGTCCTCCCTTTCAATGAAGATGAAATCTGACATATTTGAAGACTAGTCTAAACAGAATGGAAACTCCTGTCTGAATCAGTTTCTCACTTCTGCAACTGCTTTCTTACAAAAAAATAAGGAATTTTAATTGGATTCAGGTTTTGGGGTTTTGGTGCACTAATGTGGCCTGCTAGACTTGGCTTCACTTTCCACCTTTTCCTGAATGCATGCTGAAGTTTCAGTCACCAAATTCTTATCTATATTAACAGCTGTGATTCACAGTTATGATTTTGAAAACTCCTCCCCTGCCACAATTCCCTCCAAAACTTTGCTTACTGCAGGCTTGTGTAAGTAGATCTCCTACATGCTGAAACAATTGCATATGGATTAGGTCCATTTGGGGTATATGACAGAAATCAGACTCTCTAGCATTTTAGAAATCTTTTCTACCCCAAGAAAGTGAATAAAATTGAAACATCTAAAATTAAAAGCTTCTCTTTTTGATGGCATTGCTGTATAATAAGGGTCTTTAAAAAAAGTTACTCTGTGGCAAACAAAACTAGTAATGGCAAACAAAACTAGTAACAAAACTAGGGGTTGGACTAGATGATCTTCCGAGGTCCCTTCCAACCTTAGGATTCTGTGATTCTGTGAAATACTGCTTAAATTAATCAGGATTCAAATAATTTTAGTAGGAACATAGCCCACCGAACACCTACAAACCTTATCTTACTTTCCTCAGCATTTGGGTGATTTACCCTGCTCTTTCCCTAAATACCATCTATATCCCTCATATCATGATAGAAAGTCACCAAATCTGAGCTATTTTGAAACAGGTAGGTAGTGCAATGTTTTGAAATCTTACTGAGCTAGAAATGATCTCCACCAGCTACATCTTCCTTTTTATAGGAAGAGGTGACCACCCCCAGGGCTTCTGCTGACTGCAGTATGGCAGAGGAACCAGCACAAATACCATACTCTTCATATTTTGGCATCATATACAATCTGTGCAGATCAGTTTTCATCTAATTTTAGTGCAGCAACCAAAGTCCAGATTTTACAAAGGTATCCAAAAATATTGATATATTTGATACAAAATTGTTCCACCATAGACAAGTTAATTTCTAGAGTAATTGTGAGAAATCAGAAAAGTAAACACTTTTTATAAGATTTGTCTGCTGCTATTTTTAACTGCCTGTTTATAACTTCACCCACCCTAAGTTGTATATGACAAAGGTAAAATCAGAAAAAGGTGGGACTTTATACTATCTGAAATCAGATATTTTTAATAATGACAATATTTGAGGCAAACAGCAATGTCAATGAAGTAAATTATGAGAAACAGACAGAGATGGCAGATAGATTTGCCCTCCAAAAAAGATATTGCTATAATCACTTGCATCATGAAAATGCTAGCCCTAGAAATCCAAAGGAACAGTCACAAATAGAATAGCTTGTTTTATCTTCCCAAAAGTATGCTATTATTCATACATTAGATTAGAAATTAACTTACATGAATTATCCTCTTGAAATTACTAAAATAGCTCTAACAATCTCTTTTTATACAATTTAAAGCAAAGAAACCAGCTAATTAATTTTTAAAAGATAATTGGGGATGAGGTGAACAATAGATCTTAACTATAGCTGCTGGCAAAATAACCAGAAATGGGATCATCTTGAAGAAGGATAAGCCTCAGTCCCCAAGATTTGCAAGGTACTAGTGAAGACCAAGGTTTTAATATTCTTTTCATAACATACAATAAAATTAATGAGAAAGAATATTCCATTCTGTAAGAATCAGGTCACCACATATCACTCATAAAGTGTCAAAGTTTTATATGTGGATCTGCAGCTCTCTATTTTTGAAGTCCTTCACTATATAAGCCTTTGATATAGACAATCTTTCATATGGACTTAACCACGGTATCAATCACAGAATCACAGAATCCTAGGGTTTGGAAGGGGCCTCGAAAGATCATCTAGTCCAAACCCCCTGCCAGAGCAGGGTCACCTAGAGTACATCACACAGGAACGCATCCAGGTGGGTTTTGAATGTCTCCAGCGAAGGAGACTCCACAACCTCTCTGGGCAGCCTGTTCCAGTGCTCTGTCACTCTCACAGTAAACAAGTTTTTCCTGATATTCACATGGAACCTCCTATGCTCCAGTTTGCAACCATTGCCCCTTGTCCTATCATTGGTCATTACTGAAAAAAGCTTTGCTTCATCGTCCTGACCCTCACCCTTTACATATTTGTAAACATGGATGAGGTCACCCCTCAGTCTCCTTTTCTCCAAGCTAAAGAGACCCAGCTCCCTCAGCCTTTCCTCATAAGGGAGATGTTCCCATGCCAGCCTGCCCCTTAATTCTCACCCACAGGCTTTCAACTTGCCCCTCATCAGCCCCTGGACAAAACTCAATACATTCCAGTTGCTGTCTTACATAGAGAGCAACTCCACCACCTCGCCTCACCGACCGATCTTTCCTAAAAAGGACATAGTCATCCATGACCACATTCCAGTCATGTGAGCTGTCCCACCATGTCTCTGTAATTGCCACCAGATCATAACCTTTAGGCCACACACAGACCTCTAATTCCTCCTGTTTATTCCCCAATGACTCACTGCATTGTACAAATGAGTAAAAAAATTCTCTGTATAAATGCTATGCACATAATACATTACTATTACAAATAACGGTAATATTGTGTGTGGGAAGAGAATGTCTGAAGATATACAGGATAAGAAATGCTGGCAATACATATGAAGATACCATTGGGAAACTTCCAGATTAAAAAGAGATACCTTAATGTCTTTTTTTCCTCATGTAATCCTGTTTACATAATTAGCGAGTTAAATTATTCAATAAACTGTGATATTACTTAGTTACAGTAGCAGCAGGTAGCACATAAATTAGAACTTGCACATTTTGTGAATTTCAAAGACAATAGCCAAGGAAGATATGACAGCTACTTAATTTGGTTGTCGGTTCTCAGTTACGTTGCTCATAACTGAGAGGGTTGCTGGTTTGAATCAATTATCTCTACTTGCTAGGTTTTCAAAGGAAAAAAAAGTGTCTAGCTAATTCAGAAACAGAATTATTTTAAGCAGCAATTTTAATGTATTCTTTTATAATTGCTAAATTGAAAAAAATGCCAGCGACATCAGTGATTTTGTATAACAGTCCACGGCAATCAGTTATGAACAGAGAAATCTTATCAATGTGGCTGATCTTTAACTCATTTTAAATATGTCAAATCATAGAGATTTTAATGATTTCTTTTTGCATTTCATTCAGGCAAACTGATCACCTTCACTGGCAATCTTATGTATTGTCCTTGTTCTTCATTTTGTGGAACTGAAAAAATGGGGAGTTTGCCTCAGTTAAAAGCCAGTCCATTTGACGACAATTAAATGCATTTTATTGCCAAGAGTAAACTGAAGTTTAGTCACTTCTAGTTTTGTCAATATAAAATTTAACAACTCTGATATATACTTAATGTGTTGTTTTTTATCATTAGTAGTGTTAGTATTAATATTAGTATTATTTCTCAGTGTTATGCCACTGTTTGGCCTATTCAAACAAAATTAGTCTTTGATTTTAACCTCTTAATTTACCTTAACAGTTACAGCTAGATAAAAACAAAAGAAACTGGACATTGTTAATAGCCTGATTTATGTAGGTTTCAGAAATAAACATCAACATAAGCATCTGTCTTACCCAGAGCAATAACATTTTAGATGGTTTGTGTCTTCCAAAGACTGAATAGTAAAAAGCAGAGTAATAATATTGCTGGAGTGATATAGTATTATATAAATGAAAAGTTATGTTTCTTTTTTTTTTTTAATTTAAATTTTAATACAAAAGAGTAAAAGGATTGAGCTGCTGTACTGTATTTTAGGACTTTAATGTGCACATTTGGAGCTAAATCAACTTATCTTTTAGCAGCCTATTTAATCCTTAAATCACAATTACAGAGACTGTAGAGAGTTGCACTTGTAATTCTGGGCTCAAAATTATGGGCATCACACAGGTAAGATTTATCCTGTCTAAGGATCTAGCTTGTTTAACACTGGTTTAAAAGTTGGATAGGAAAGGTGAAAGCATCAATAGGGACTGTTACTGAGCATTCTCTATGTACCAATGTTAGTTTTAATATTTGAATAAATTGAAAATTTTTTGCTCTGTACTAACCTATTAATACAGATTCTTCCTTTATGAGGAGTGTATCCCAATTTAACATCCCTTCCACAGTTAGGAATCTGCAACTTAGGTTACATAACAGCTAATGCAAAACCTCTTCATAGAAATATACTAGGCTAAACAGATACATACAGTGAAAGTAAGAACAGAATGAGAAGTTATTCATAATTCCCACACTGTTAAGTTTCCCTAAGATCTTGTTTACACACTACATATTTTAAGATTAATGGCCACTTAGTAGAGTTATAATTCATACACAAAGCTACTTCTTCAACAGCAAAATATAATCTCATGGGAGACATCAGTACAGCACTGGCCACTTTCAAATCATAACTACAGTTTAACTCTCTATACTTAAGATGCTTCTGTCTGAATGACCCAAATTTCCACTAATTTTAGTTACAAAACTGACTATCCACTTAAATATAAGAGAATCTTTTTCTAACTCCTGGAAATACAGAATATTCCCGTGTCTTATTCCACCACCTTATTACGGTTAAAATGTATGGAAATTCAAATGTATTCCAGTATCAATACGTGAGAAGATGCTCAAACAACATTAATCCTTTGTAGTAATGATGATAGATGATTGGAGAGCTGGAGCACCTCTCCTGTGAAGACATGCTGAGTTGGGGTTGTTCAGCCTGGAGAAGAGAAAGCTCCAGGGAGACCTTCTAGCAGCCTTCCAGTACCTGAACGGGGTCAAGAGGAAATCTGGAGAGGGACTTTTTACAAGGCCATGAAGTGATAGGACAAGGGGGAACAGTTTCAAACTGAAAGAGGGTAGATTTAGATTGGATATTAGGAAGAAATTCTTTACTGTGAGGGTGATGAGATACTGGCACATGTTGTCCAGAGCAGTTGGAAATGGAAGGCCCATGGCAGAAATTTTGGAACTAGATGATTTTTAAGGTCCCTTCCAACCCAAAACATTCTATGATTTTATGATATGATGGAAGAAAACACTCCATGTGTTTTCAAATTAATTTGCTTTTATCTGATGTCTGGAATATTAAGAAGTTTCTAATCAGTCATATTATTACTGTCATTATTGTATAAGATTTATATTATTTGTATACAGCATCTAAATTTTATAGCAGAAAACTGTTTACTATATTTATTTTGTCTCTAACATTGAATATTCTGTGAAAAAAATATTTATTTTGGGAATTATAACCCTGAAATCTGTTTTATTGCAAATTATTGATTCATAAATCTCTCTGAATTTCTTGCTTGTATTTTATTGTTTTGATATAAGAGGATTAATCCTTCCTACGTTGAGCACTGTGTCAGACATTTAGGAAAATGTTGTTCCTAACCCAAGGAGCTAGCATTATAACTGAGGATTTACCTGTGGTATTTGTTTGTGAAGAGAGAATGTAAAGGCACAAGTTTACATTCCTCTCTGATTATTTTCAGCTTTTAGTGTAGCATTGTTCCTAAACTACAAAAGAAGAGCGTAATGTTTATTACAAGAACATCAGCAGCTAATCAGGTCTAGTCAATATATGCAGTTATATTCTAGTATTGTGTAGCCTCCCTTTGATATAATTTTTTAAATTTAGATGTGATGTTCCTGTTCTCTTTCAAGCTGCAGCATAGTTTTTCCTAGCACACCACCAACATGTCCTATGTGGGTGCACATTTCTTAAAATGTTGAAGTTAATTCAGTTCCTCGTTCTTAGCGAGCATTGTTCTTCCTGTAGATATTTGGGATATGCTGTTTTCTTGTTCCTGGATTGGTTCTTGCTCCTGTTATCTGTTGCATCTACTGATTCACTTTTAGAAATGTCTTTTTTCTCATCTGTTATTTTGGCAACATGCCCACTCACAAGGTTCTATGTTGGTGTAACGAGGGAATAAATATCATGAAAACAGGTTCTGAGGATTAGCTTTCAAACTGAAACTAATACCCCAAGTTCTCAGATGATTGTTGTTTAGAAAGGGAGTCTAGCTTTCAGTCTAGTAAATCCTATGGGAGCAATATAGGAAGACAGAATAAATGATCACCTAATTTATTGTTTAAATAAACATTAAACAATTTTCTGAATGTAGAAATTATGAAAACGTTATGCCATGACTTTTTCTTCTTCCTCTCTCAATCATGTGTACTAACACACTGTTCAGTCATAAAGCAACGATTCACCACTCAAGAGCAGGAGATGACTCACAGCAGGAAGTGACTGACAGAAACCATAACTTTTTTCCTGGCTGTGTGATCTGGTGAAGAAAAACACAAATATTTTGTTCGTTTTCTTCAGACAAACTGTTCTTTCGTGATCATGGCCATCTCTTTCAAACACTGCACTTCCAGGGCAAGAGCTGGAGAAAAGGACACAATCAACCACACATCATTATGTCTTGCCTAAAGAGATTCTAAAACAACAAAAATGAAGGAAATACCTCAAGGTCAAATCAAGGAAGTTTGTGCAAAACTTATATTACATTATCTCAGTGATTTATATTAAACTGATTTGCTGTACATCTACACATCTTTAAGAAGTTAGAGCATGTCTTTCATCTTATAATATTTCTGTACATTAATGGAGGCTTTTATCTATAGTTCCATTCTTCTGCTGTCTCAGGAGTTCCAGTAGATAAGACCAAGAAGCAGAGAAAAGGGAACATTTGCTAATCAGGCACTAGAGGCAACAGCCACACATTTTCAATCTTTCTGATCACGTATCAAGTTAAGTTTTGTTTTGCTTTAATGGGCTCAGCAGAATCAGAAATGAAACTTCATTTGAATGTTATTTTCTCTGACTATATTGATGACTTGGAGCTTCAAAAGAGCAATGCATTTTTGTCTCATCTCTGAGCAGCTATATCATATGTGAATAATTTGTTGGCCTGCTGATGAAACTCTGTCCTGAACAATTTAAAGTGTAATGTTGTTTTTGCACTAATGCACCTAGCATCTCTGTAATCACATTCTGCCATCTTTTGTTAACTTTAAATATGGAAAAAAAGACTAGTTTTAATTATGTTATAAAGGAAGTTTCTTATAATTATCATTGATCACAGGAGGTTTTTTTATTTTATACAAGATATATCTGTTTTCAGAAACTGCAAAATTAAACAAGGTTAATTAATTGACACAATAAAAGAATGTAAACAAATTTTTTCAGTTTTATACTACAATAAGTAAAAATTATTTTAGCAGGTGGGGATGGTTGTACACCTGAGTTAAATTATAAACTATATAAAATTTTCAGTAGTATTTATTCATTGATCAAGTTCTTGCTCCATATAAAGTTCATATTGAAAATAAAACATTTTTAGATGAAAGTATTACTTTCCAGTTTAGAATGAAAATGCAATTATTGTTTTACAAATATATTTAAAACCTTAGAAAGAACAAATTCATTGCTTTTGCAGTTATTCTTGTCTAAGAAATGCTATTTTAAATAAGATGTTTGTTGAATGCTAATATTCAATGAGAACTTCCCCTGGTGACAACGAACAAAACCCAATGCATTTTTAGACAACAGAAAGACTGAACAGTGTTAAAATTAGCTAACAATTGCACAGAAAGCCTGCTGTAGTTGTCTTCATAGGTGACAGCAGACCTTTTACAAAGCCTAACTGAATCTGAACTGAAAACTTAATGTACAAATACATTTGATAAAATTTGCAAAGGCAATCACTTCAGAATATATATCAGTTCAACTACATTAAACTGACCAAAAAAAAACCCCAAGTAAAATCAAACCACTCATTCTAAGCATTTTCAGTAAGCTGTATAAACTTTAAAATACATTTATGCTTGACACTTTAGAATACATAAATGCTATACACATTTGGATTAGACATTAAATGAAAAAACATAGATACATATCTATGAATCTTATTGTTGCTGTTTTAATTAATTCAATTTTTTCTTAAAATGAATGAAAAGAAAATTATTAAAGACCTCAGGATTTGACCAGTAACTGCTAACTGTCACCAGAATAATTAATGTTCACTGATATGAAATTCAATACTTTCAGTTACCTAGACAGAACTCTGAACTATTGAAGTCTACAGCTAACTTAAATGAAGTAGCATTGTAAGCTTTAGAGCTAATTAAATGAATTTTCTTTTGGATTTGTATCTCTTGTCTTTATTTCCTGGTGACACCTAAGAAAAATTCTGAGGTAGCTTTCCCCACAGTTATGGCCAATTGTACCTGTCTGGTGTAAAATTTTCTGGTATCTAACAGGGTATGACTTCACTCCTCTTCTGTTCCTTCAGTCAGAAAATCTTTGAGGGTCTATCTCCTCAACCTGAGCCCCTGTTTCACAGAACAAGTAAGGCCTATATTTTCTCTTCGGTAAAGTAAGGCAATTGCTCTTTAGGTCAAAATAGGAGATCAATATGGGGGCATAGTGTTTCAACAACATGATGGGATGGAAATCCTCTCAGGAATTTCTAACTGAAAACAAATTGAGGGGAGCAGTTGCAACAGGCTGGAGTGAGCTAGCAGGAGCCTCATGAAGTTTGGTGAAGGTAAATGAAAAGGCTTGTTCTTGGGATGGAGTAACTTCAGCCTTATAGCTTGGGGACCAAGTGGCTAGGAAGCTGTACCATAGAAAAGTATCTAGGAGTCATGGTAGGTGAGATTTTGGACATCTGTCAACAATGCAGCCTTCTGATGGTGAAGGTTAATCATACACTGGATTTCTTTAGCAAGAGCACATACCAGGAGTGGAGAGAAATGTTGTTCCACTTGTATTCAGTACTCACTAGGCTGGATCTGGAGAACTGTACCCATTTATTCAGTTTTAGGCCCCAAGTACAAGACAGACATTGAAAAACTGCACCATGTCTAGAGGAAAGTCTCCGAGACGGGTAGAGGGCTGGAGCACAACATTCAAGAAGAAGCTGAGGAAGCTAGGTTTACTGACTCACAGAATCACAGAATAACCTGAGTTGGAAAGGACCTTAAAGGTGACCTAGACCAAGCTCTGTGTCATGTGCATGGACATTCTCCACTAGATAAGGTTACTTAGGGCCCCACCTAACCTGATCTTGAACCTACAGTGTTTGGACAAGAGAAAGTTACAAGATATATGTCAATCTAATGGGGGTTGCAAAGAGGCACAGTCAGTCTGTACTTGGAGACACACAACAGAAAGACAAGATGCTTCAACCTAAATTCTGATTCAATAGATTCAATAGAAAGAAAAAATAAATTTTCTACAAGAGGGGTTAAAGCTGGAGACACATTTGTTGCAGAGGGTGTGGAATCCCCACCCTTGGAAACATTCAAAACTCAACTGTACAAGGCACTGAGCAACCTGATCTGACCCTAAAGTGGTATATAATTTTGAGGAGGGATTTGGACCAGATGATCTCTATAGGTTCTCTCCAATCCAGATTGTGCTGTTCCTCTAAGGATAAAATTTGGACATGCACATTCCACATGCATGCCGTCACACAGACACATATGAGTCATATTACCATAGGATATCACACATAAAATAGTGTAAAATTATTATCTGCTGATTTTATTCGTGACATGTTCATCTTATTCTAGAAATCGCATCAGTGCAAAATAAAGTCCTAAGAGTTAACTTTAGGCATCTTCCTTTAAAATGGTTGCAAAATTTCAAAGAGGATAATAGTTACTCCAGCAGAGTTTTGCCTAAACAAAAAACAGGACAACCCTTGTACACTGAATGAAATGAGCTTGATCCATAAATACTTTGTGTCTTGCAGATCCATATATGTTGGTGCAAAATAAGTATTAATTACCTCTATTTTATATCTACGAGTGTTTTGAAATTCTATATACATTTAGATTGCAAACACGTAAGTGACAGCACAAAATAAAAATTACAGGGAAGTCAGGATTATCTGATAGCAAGTAATTTGGATTTTATGTCTTGTGGTTTTTCTTTGTAATATTAATCTTTCTGATTAAAGCCTTCTCCTAGGTTCATAGTTGACCTTCAAATTGCCTAATATTTTGAGACTTTTGTTCTTTTTATTAATCCACAGGCATGCAGCAAACACAGAATCAAGATTAAAAGTTTCTAATTCACATCCAGGGAAAATATAAAACCACATAACATAAAAAACCAACAGTAGTAAAGAAAATCAACAACCAACCAAACAAACAAACAAAACAACCAAAAGGATAATGGAGATACAAAACTATTTGCAAAGGAGTAGCTGTTTAGAATAAAATTTTCTTCCTTTAAGCTTAACTGAATACTTCTGAGCAGGCACAGATGACCACATCTAGATTAACAAGCACAGCAACTGAAACTCCAAGATTTAGTAAGTGGAGATGATCAGGAGCTTCTTTTCTCAAGCACAGATTGTCCACAAAAAACACCCCAAACAAACAAAAACAAACCCAATCCAAACCCCAAAAAATTATTCTAATGGAATTACTCAAAACAATAACATCAATGTGCCCTGTTTTGCTAAGTAGAATGACTTGGATGATATTCAGAATTGTCTCCAGTGTTGATGACACACTCTAGAGACAATAAGAGTTCTGTTGCTGGTCCCCATTTCAACAGATCTGAGGATTTAATTAATTGATTGCTGTTATATTAAGGTTCTGTTTTTCAATGCACATAACTACCTACAGCTATTAGAATTCAAAATTAATGCAAAGTATTGCAGCCCATAGAAAATATAGAATCCTGATTTAATCATGTGAGTAGGAAGAAAAACATGAAAAGCCAGATATATTCTCTTTAATGAAAATCTAAAAATAACATTTTGACTGCAAAGGTGTTTTGTAACAAAAAAATGTTTTAACAACATTTCAAGAAAATGGATAGGCAGCCACATCTAGAACTATAGTAAGTGCCTGAATATATAGTCTTATTGACTTGATAGTAAACAGAAGTAATATTGGTCTCCATTCTACAACAACTTCTTGAGAAGTCAGGAAAGTTGGGATTCTGTTGATGCTTGGAAAGTTTTCAATAGATGCAATAATTCCAGAAGGCAGTTGTTAACTGATCTACTATTGTTCGCTGATCTACAAGGAAGCAGTGTTCTTGGCACTGGCTATGTTAGTATAACAAGCAGACCCATTTGAGGTAGCAGCAGTAAATATTGCATGAGGTAGATCGTTAATGGGTCTTTTCAGTTCACACTGGCAGAACTGTGACATATCTCCCACGGTTCAGTAATATATTAGGCATTTTTCTTATCAGTTGTCCCTTTTATCTGGTTCATTTAAAAGTCAGAAATTTGAATTGCTGTTTGTACTTTGTAAAGCTGGGTTTTTTGAGTTAACATGAGGAATACTGCTACAGATCTGAATTACTACAAATTAAATGTCTGTATATTCTTCTGTTTTTCAGCAAGTTTTTCAAACAGAAGAAGAAAGAAAATACGTCAGAGAATAATTTCTCTGGCAAAAGGACTATAGAGTATCTACTGATGTATAAGTATGAAAAGAGATAGTTTAACCTGGTAATTTTCTGGTATTCTGGAATAAAATATATATTTCACTAAAATGGGAAAATTCACTGGAAATTCCACCTCTGTTTCTCAAGTTTAATTTATAATTTTTTGCAAGAGAATAAATAAACAGTGAATTATTTTTAACTATAGCAATCAATATAAATTGCAATTAACTTATATTCACTTCTGTAATGCCAAAAAAATTGAGAGGCTTTACTGGCCTAGATTCATTAAGAAGGTTGAGCTGGGTTTTGCCACTGTCCTCATACTGAAAGCATTTTCCCTAAAAAATAAGAAATATGGATTTAATTCATGTATATCTGAAAAGGCAATTGTTCCCACGTTGCAGGAATCTCTTGCTTCCTTCTTGCTTCTCTTGCTTGTGGGTTACAACCCACAGGCACTGAGGCAAAATATAAGTGCTTACCAGCCTTATTCCTAACTCATAATGAAATTGAAGGGAATGTACTAGTTTTGTTTGGGATAGAATTAATTTTCTTCATAGTAGTTTGTATGATGCTGTGTTTTGGATTTATAATGAAAATAGTGTTGATAACAGGGATGTTTTAGTTATTGCTGAGCAGTGTTTACACAGTGTCAAGGCTTTTGGACTTCTCACACCCCCTCCTGTGAGTAGTCTGGGGATGTACAAGAAGTTGAGAGTGGGCACATCCAGGACAGTTGACCCCAACTGACCAAAGGGATATTTCACACCATATGGTGTCATGCTCAGCAATAAAAGCTGGGCGAAGAAGAAGGAAGGGAGGACATTCAGAGTTATGTTGTTTGTCTTCCCAAGTAGGAATTACATGTGATGGAGCCCTGCCTGACTATGGGAAGTAGAGAACGAATTCCTTGTTTCGCTTTGCTCCCCAGTGCAGCTTTTTAGCTTTACCTTTTAAACTGTCTTTATCTCAACCCATGAGTTTTCTCACTTTTTTCTTCTGATTCTCAACTCAAATGTCTGGGGGGAAGTGAGCAAGCAGTTGTGTGGGGCTTAACTTCTACTGGAGTTAAACCACAATAGGGGAAAAGTGAGTACCTTGATTTCCAAGCCTCAATGCTTAATTATTGTTATATAAATCTAGGCATTTGACAATTTTCAGAAAAAAACATGGGCATGGCTTTGTGGCTTTTTGAATCTCCAGTGCAAAATTTATTGCTGTCTTGAAATAAAGGCATTAAAAGCAGCCTAACTCAGATTTTATCTGCCAAATCTCACTCTGCATCTTCCTCTAAGTCCAGCACCAGATCTTCCTGAAGCAACTGACCACAAACAGAAAAAAACAGTGACTTGTAGGAATACAGCATGTGCTTCCATGCATAGTTTTTTCTGCAAGCATTACTGTAGCAGTGTAACATTGTACCTACCTCATGGGTCTCTACAAAGCCCCCAGCTCTATCAGCTGAAGTATGGCAGGTGCACAACTGACTGCCATGTAAGGTATATACCCTGCTTAAATTATAATCTAGGGTGGCAGCAAGGGTGAGCATGCAAGGAAAGGACAACTGAAAATGGCCAGAAGGCCTGACTGCTGGAGGAATCCATCCTCCCTGGCCCCGTACAGGCAATACATAAAGCACATATGTTTGTACTTCTCACTGATGTACCCTGACCCAGAACAGCAAATACCTCCTGCAAAGTCCAAGTAAAAAGTTATTTTCAGCCAGTTCTGCCACAGTTGCAATTTACTATGAAGCATATTACATGTGAAGGCAAGAAGAGATAACACTGAGAGAAATATAGCTAACTGCTCCCACTTGCAACCTTTCACAGTTTGGGTCCTGCCTTGTTGGGTTTTGCTATCTCTGTCGAGGCGAGAGGATACAAGTCCTTCCAGTTCGTCTCTTCTCTCATCTCTATTCATTGTCAACCTGCTGCTATATGTAATTGCCTCTCCCCAGACTCCTTGCATACAGTTAGTTTCTGTCAAAATGAGCTCTTACCCTAAATAGTTAGTCTTTGCAAAGCACCTCCTGAATGACAGGTACTACCTTGTGTCTTTACTTGCTACACAGAGACTTCCATTTGCCCCTTCCATCACTGTTAGGAACTTTTTCAAAGGCAGCCGTGAAGTGTAAATGTTCTTTGTGAACATTAAAATGTTATTTCAGTACTTGTCTGGGTATTATTGATTTCATCTAACAAGTAGGTGAAAGTCTCCGGGGAGCAGTGCTATGTAATTGCTGCTGTGACACAGCCAGCCAACATCACCCTGGCCAGAAGTTTTTTGATCATAATCGATACCAAATCTACTTCTTTCACGTTCAAAGTTACTTCAATAAAATATGGACATGAACAACATCAAACAGGCAGGTGATATTATTTCCACTCTGTCAGTCAGACCCTCATATCACCTTGTTAGGATGTTTGAAATTTGAAGTAGCTTGTCTCTTTTCCTTTTATCAGACTAATTTTTTTTACTCAGTGAAAGCTCTGTCTTTTACCTTGTATATTTTTTTATGTCCTAAACTGATTTTATTTCAATTTCAGCAAATTCCTTGAGTTTCTATTTCCTATTTGGAGACAACGGAAGAATGCAGTTTCAGCAGCAAAATAAAAAACATTAAAATCAGCAGTAGTTTGGCATTTTTCCACAATGAAGAACGAATGAAAGACTATGAATCTCACTTGTACTACACTAATTAATAATGAATTGTCTTTAAATATAGATATCAATATGGAGGAGGGAGAGTAGTAAGGGGATGTTCCTGAAGTTGTCATATGTCTTTACAAATGCAAGAAGGAGGAAAATTACTCCAAACTTTTTTTCAGGATGGATAGTTTGGAGTAAAACTGATACATATGACTCAGAAAATAATCCTGAATTTGCCTCAGTAAATGACTACTGAAATATTTTAAGTATTCAACAAGTCTTTTTGCTTCAGGATTTCTCATTATCTCTCCTGAGCCAAACTTGAAATTCAGACATAAACACACTTGTTTCCAGGAATGCTTTTAGGAAGGTTATGTCCCTGAAACAAAAGTAATGAAATTACCCCATAACATCCTGCCTTTCCACTATCCATCAGAAAATTAGACTGAAAAACTACATGGTAGGACATATGATTAACAAATTCTAAGCTTTTCATATAAAGTATCCATGCCCAGTCAACGAATTATGGCCTTTACCTCTGGGTTCATCCTGGACATGTGTAAGGCTGAAGCCTAAAAATTAGGATTAACTTTAGCTCCTACTGAGCTCTTGCTGTGGTCAATGGAGAATGATGAAAATGTTTATTTTTCCAAACAGATACCTATGACTCTTGGGTGTCTTAACTAGTAAAGTAGCCTATATTGACATTTAGCCTACTTCAGACAGGATGAGTGAATTTAGGATTTTCCATTGCACCAGTTTCAAATGCGGAGTGAGGGGGACAAAGGGGGGAAAGGGGCAGGGAGGGAGAGGTATCTGTACTTCTGTACAGATCTGTACTAGCCTTGTCAGGATCAGCTAACCTTAAGAAAAATAAAATCAGCACTGAATTTACTCCCTCGTTCACCACACATTCTACTAGTTGAAGAACAGGGAGCAGATTCAAAACCCTCCTCATGGCAGGATCTTCCAGGCTACTTTACGTTAGCCAGGAAAAGTAACCTGTAAAAACAGGTAGACATTACAGTGTCAAATTTAGAAGAAGTTAAAAAATTCCTTTCTACTACATTGCAACACTACAGTTAAGCTATCAAAATAAAAAGAAAGTTATATGACTTCACCTTTAGCTTTTTTGACACATACAAATGAGCTTAAAAAAGCATCTTTTTTTTTTTTACTTTTGAATTTAAAGATCATTAGGTCTTGCACTGCACATTTTGTTACATGGCTGGGCAAGAATTAACACTTTAAAAAGAGAGAAACTTTAATTCAGACAGGGAGAACCACAGCTTTGTGTAAGTCTTGATGAACATTCCACTGAAATAATACACTTTTTTCAGCAATGCAAGGATCTCAACAATAGGCACTTATTTTCATATTTTGTCTGGAACTTCAGTTTTTTCAGTATCTGTGCTTTGTTACTGCAAATCTGGCAAGATGCTGGGCTTCTACTGAACTGCATAGGAAGCCATTATTTAACCTATCAATGGGATGTCCCTAGTAATCTAATATCATATTTAATGTTGAATTTCTGTGAATAGATGCTGGATTAAAGCCATTCCTTCAGATACAGCATCCTACATATAAGGCACCTATTTCTGCATAAAGAGAACATGCAACAAGAAAAGGAAATTTAGATGAATTCTTTGAGAAATTTCAAGACTTTAGTAAAATCACTGAATGGATGTACTTTTTTTATATACTTCACTTATATACTTCACCTATATACTTCACTTTTTATCCATAAAACTATGGAATTGTGGCTTTAGCTTGTCAGGGATCCAACATTACAGACACAAATACTAATTTGTTGTGTGCATAGGATTCTATGATACTGCTGAAAGTAATTTCTGATAGTTACAATCCAGTAAACAGCCACAGTGGTTAGAAGCGCCTCACTGCGACTCCTCTTTTCTTTGATTCAGTTTAGCTTATAGCTTGGCATTTCTTTGTTCAGTATTAGCTAATGGGAGAAATAAATGTATTGTCTCCTCTTCCCCAAAACTCTAGGGAAAGTGGCTTAGAAACTTCAAACTATGCATTGTGTTCTCACCATCATCAAATCTAACCCACCCAGCAATGCAATACTGCTCATAATTAAGTACTATTTAGTGCATTAATTCAGTTGGGGTTTGTTGATAATTGTGTCTCAGTATGATTTCCTCAAAGATATCATACAGGCCATTGATAAACAGCTGAGAAGAAAAATCAGGGGATTAACTGTAATTATAGCAAAGTGGTTTGCTATTAAAATAATTGATTAAAAAGTAATTGGATTATGTATGATCTTCAACAGCTACTAGACTTTAAACTTTAATTAAATTATCATACTTCTCATTTGGAAATTGAGTGCTTGAACATCAGTTATTTTGACACTACCAAAGTATGGGAAACAAAATGCAAAATATATGTGGTGAATGCAATGCTCAGTGTTAGTATAGTACAGTAACAAAAGAATATCTCTTGTCCAATTCAGTCATTATGTTGAACTTTTTATTTTTCATTTACATTCTTTATGTTGAATTTCTTATTTTTCATTTACATTCTATTTAAATATTACTCTTTGATTGAAAAATTCCTGATAACTGGCAAAGATTCTCTTCTTCTTAATCAATTAACCACATTGCATTCATTAAGCAAAACCTGACTTGTTAATGTTGCCTGAAAGTTTTTCAAATGGAATTCTGTGTTATTTTTAGTAGAGATTATATAAAGTGTGCTGGAATAAGTAGAACAAAAAAAAAAAGGTGGATTGTTTTACTATTTTATTAGACCATAAATGTAATATGTATAAAATATTATTTTATTATTTTAAAATGCACTCTTATTAAAAATATACGTATTTTTGGATGAAAAAATGAAATGTTTTTTCAATGTTTAATGATCATGGAGGCTAGATGATAATTCACTTGCTTTAAAAATGATCCCTTTAAATACAATTTGAAAAAAAAAAAGTTTTTGAAGTAAAGTGAATATTAAGTAAAGTTCCTGAAACAAAAATGCATCTTTCCCTAAACACATTAAATTAGCTTTAGAATAATAATAATAAAAAAGTGAATGCATGAGTACTTCAAACTAAATAATCCAATAAATAATCCAATTTGTGCTGGTTTAGCAAAACGGCCAGGGCAAGCCACAAACCAGACAGAGTTTTGTTTCTATCACTCCCCCCCGAAAATTAGAAGGGGTGTAAGGAAGAACAGGCTTAGGTTGGAAATCAAAAACTTATAACAAATTTAATGGCACAGGGAGAAAGAGTAACAAGTGGGGAGAAAGGGAAAATGTATATATACAAATATATACAACCCGAGCTCCGATGACCGGCGATACAGGCTGCTGAAAGGTCCTTCACTGCAAAGCTGATGGGAAGAAAAGAGTCCAAAACCCCAGCACCCGATGCAGTTGGAATGCTGCAGACCACGTGGCGAAGCTGGTAACCAAAAGCTGGGCCTTTCCTCCAGGCTGGTTCCACGTGGCGAGCTGCAGGCAGGGGAGTGCAGGAGCAAGGCAGAGAGGAGACTGAAGCTGGAGAGACCACGAGGGCAAGAGAGCGAAGCCCCCAGTCCTCCTGGCTTTTATAGAGTCTGGCAGGAAAATGGGAGGGGAATACTGATACCTGATACCTAGTACCCAGTCCCCTTTTCACAACAGGGTCCTAAACTCCACCCCTTATTCACTGGGTCCTGGCAGCAAAAACCAATAAGATTTTTGCCTGCCCCTTTCAAACTATAACACAATTAAAAAGCAAAAAAATTTATTAAAAAAAGAATGGACTTGAGCATTCAAAGGAGCAAATATTTTGTGTACTTATGAAGAAGTTGTCTGTATACGGGTACTGAGATTTGCAAACATAACAAATGTTCTTTTGGGTTCATTATACTTCATGATTCATGCCATACTTTGTGGTTATCCATAAGTGCTGAAGTGTGTATGAAGTGGGTTATTCTAAAGAGATCATAACTGTAGAAAATAACTAGCTGTCTTGCATAAAAACTCAATTTTTTCACATTAGGGATGCTGTAAGCGCTGATGTATAGTCAATAAAGGCAAGGGTGAAAGGTAATATTGTCAAGGGCACTGTCTAGCACAGTTAGACAAGACCATTGAGATACTGTTGAAAAACAGAATAAAAGATAAAATGCAATCCAAGTGTTGCTCAAAATTTAAATGTTGTAACTTCCCTGCATGTGAAAATCTCCAAGGTAATGAGCTGTCTTGGCTGAAGCAGTAAATAAAAATTGATGGAAGGTAAGGAAGGGCATTCAGCACTTTACAGAATTAGACATAACAGGAAGTGGAAACAATCAGAATTTTTGGATTAAAGAAATTCTCATTGTCTCTGACTTCCTGAGGGCAAAGTATTCTGTGAGGTGAACTCCTGGTGTTTTAAGTGGAAGTGAGGAAGCCAGACTCTATGGTTTTCAACAGAAGTCAGTTGCCTACCTTCAAAAATCCCTTTTACTAATCTAAAAGTAAACCTAGTATATATGGTGTGCTCAGGTTCATATTCCAAGCTTCTGTGGAAGGGTAGCTAGCCTACATCGATCTATCAGCATTTCCATCACATCTACTAAGCGGTATTTAAAAAAAACAATTAAATGTAAAATGTTGTGCTAGGTGATAAAATTAATACAAATATTTAATTCACTTTGGTATTAATTTACCTTACTTGATCTGTATTTCTTAATCTCTCTTTGGCAATTGCAGTACTACAAACCCAGCATTCAGAACTTATCACCAGGGTCAAAGAAGTTTCCTAGGGAGGATCAGGCAAAGGATCCTCCACAGAAGGTGTCCCAAGAAAGTGGGGTAGACCACATCAAGCAGATATGCTGAACTTCTTAACCAGGATCCAGTGCCCAAACAGGATTAAACTGCCTAAATTGTCATCCTACTTTATTCATCCACTTAAAATCATAAAATGTTTTACATACAAAATCCATACCATCACTGATAAGTTACTTTCATATTATCTCCACAAATGGCTTCAAGCCTATCCACATCCTTCCAACACTTCCATCACAAGCTGTTGATGTTTAAGTGTTACTGACAGATAGCACTGCAAATGCGGAAGTGGTGGTACTCAATAATTTAAAAATCATCAAAAGATTCATGAAAAATAGATCATAGAAAGGATTGTAGAGATAACAAGCATTGATTAAAATCAACTAAGACCTTAACAACAAGAAAAGAAGGTGAACACATGCAATCAGTTCTGACAAATACAGTAGTTCAACCCTAAACTGATTTTAAAGTCAATCAAGTTTACTACATGGCTATAAAAAGGCAAAATTTCTCCTTGCATGATACATATATAGCTGATTTTACAAAGGTAGATATTTCAATCTTAAGAAAAAAAGTTATTTTTCCTACATCATTTAACTGTAGTCCCTGCTCACATAGCTAGTGAGGGATCAATTTGAGCCTACTCTCTAGAGCCACATCTGTCTAAGATGTAACATGGTCAATAAGATTTCAAAGTTTATACTGTACTCAAAATGAAGTGAATATAAAAGGAGTAAAACTGGAGTAATATGCTCACACTTTTCAGTTTCTTAGTCTTGCAGCTGAGTCCCAAACTAACTAAAGCCTATTGATCAATTTGTTGAGCAGACCCACTGAGAACAATAGACCAAGACACAGTGAAAGATTTGAAATACAAGGTAAGACCTACACAGTATATCTCAGAGAGAAAAAGTTAGATTTAACTGTTACTTTGAAGATCAGTTCAGAGATGAACTGAGAATAAAAACAATACACCTGGGTAATATAAAACTCTTTCAGGTGTCAGACATCATACATCAAAGGAATTTGCAAAAGTAGATAGACTTCCAAGCTAGTGTTTAGAGTCTCATGCAAATATTTCAGTTTTAACTGAAACACAGAAAAGTATCACAGTTATGAGAGACATCTGAAATTTATTAGATTAGAAAATGAAGAAGAAAGTACAAGTAATAATTTTTAATTCCTAACTATATATTCCTGTTCTTCATGAGAAAATATGAACATTTGCATAATTTGTATTACTTTCTTTAAACTGCCAGGTATTCTGAACATTTAGAAATACTGGCTTTCAGAACTCTGACCTTGACTGCCAAGTCTGAGCTTATAACAGTTTTTACAGCTGAGTTATCCCTCCTTGAAGACTGGCATTATAATGAAAGTGCTGACACAACCTTTACTATAGTAATGCTGCTGTAATAAAATTTATAAGGGGCAATCAAGTCTCTGGGATGTCTCAGGTACTGTCATCTCTTGATGCATTTCTTGGTACGAAAATGGATCAAAAGAGTGGCAATTCAGATGATTATATTATTGTAATAGCTTATCAAAGTAGTGCTAGAAAGAACACAAGTGATTTAATTTTGAGCATCTTTTTGTTGTTCCTTTGAGAAATACAAACCTATGTAATTCTTGTGGAAGACAAAAGGTAAGAGTTGAACTGAGGAATGGTGATCCTTATAGAATACAATTATCATTACCCCTTATTCTTATCAAAATGTGGTATGGCCTAACATATCACAAAAAGATCAAGCTACACATAGGTTCTTTAAAAAATAGTAGTCAAAGATGCATATAATACTGAATTTTGAATTAAAAGGAAATAGACAAAGCAGGGAAATGTTAATCATACAGTGATAGCCTATCCTCTCAAATACTACATTCATTTCATTTCAGAGAAAGAAATAAAGAATACATTACTGGAAGCATGAAAAATATGAAATGGGAAGGCAAACACTGTCTTCCTTTTGAAGACTGCTTATTAAGAGTTGCAGACTGATCACTTAGTATGTACTTTAAATTAAAGAGCACTATAGTAATAAATGCTAACTGAGAAATTTGTCATTTGCTATTCAGAATAAAAAATGTTAGAATATTTATGAAAGATGTGAATGAGATGAACTTCTAGAGAGATAATCAGAAAGAGTTCTCACTATTTGGAAGTCAACTCTTATTATCTGGGGAAGAACACCATGCACCAGTACAGGCTGGGGGCTGACCTGCTGGAGAGCAGTGTAGGAGAAAGGGACCTGGGGGTCCTGGTGGACAGGAGGATGACCATGAGCCAGCAAAGTGCCCTGGTGGCCAAGAAGGCCAATG